>APFE030283254.1:57552-105214 GCA_000404065.3 Pinus taeda | reverse complement strand
AAAGTCTAATATACCTTAATATTCTTCTATTTAACCAAACTCTTTAATATAATATTATTTATTGTTAATATGAATATTATTATTAATGTAATTTGTTTACCATTATGTTATTGTTAATAATTATTTATATGAATAAAAACCTAATTTCTATTTATACTATTATAAATAATATAAATATAATATTATTTATTCTTAATATTATTATCCAAAAAGTCTAATTGACCATAATAAATATATAATTAAAGGAAATTATAATCCATACTATAAATTATTTATTCCTTCTATTAATGCGAAAGTCATTTAAAAGGTCTAATTCTACCTTAATAATCCCCTAATTACCCAACTGACCAAACTCTTATTTTATACTATTATAAATATTGTAAATATAATATTATTTATTGTTAATATGTAATTTGTTTACCATTATGTTATTATTAATAATTATTGATATGAAAAATTATTCCATGGTGATTCTTATTATTATTAACTTAATTCCTATACTTTAATCTCATTAACTCCTACCCATATATATATTCTTACTACGAAAAAAACATAATCAAGCTAGAGTTAACCATAATGAGAATAAAAAAGGAAAAGCTTCAATCTCGACCCTTATAATAGTTATAATAGTATAAAATAAGAGTTTGGTCAATTGGGTAATTAGGGGATTATTAAGGAGAATTGGACTTTTTAAATGACTTTCACATTAATAGAAGGAATAAATAATTTATAGTATGGATTATAATTTCCTTTAATTATATATTTATTATGGTCAATTAGACTTTTTGGATAATAATATTAAGAATAAATAATATTATATTTATATTATTTATAATAGTATAAATAGAAATTAGGTTTTTATTCATATAAATAATTATTAACAATAACATAATGGTAAACAAATTACATTAATAATAATATTCATATTAACAATAAATAATATTATATTAAAGAGTTTGGTTAAATAGAAGAATATTAAGGTAAATTAGACTTTTTAAATAACTTTCACATTAATAGATGAAATAAATAATATCAGATTTATCTGATAGTATGGATTATAATCTGGTTAATCGGGTAAATAGAGGAATTTTTCCTTTAATTACATATTTATTATGGTCAATTAGACTTTTTGAGATAATAATATTAGGAATAAATAATATTATATTTATATTATTTATAATAGTAAAAAATAAAAAATTTATTACTGGTATTATATAGGGGTAATGGTTTGATATTAATGGGTGATAATGGTATTTTTCACCATTTTACCCTTATATAAGGGCATAATTTGAAATTTTTATTAATTATTAACATAAGATTAGTTTCTTTAATTAAAAATAATATCTAATTTTTAAATAATTAAATAAAATAATGAATTTTATTATTAAATATAGGAATAATGAGAATATAGCTGTTAGAGGTCCATTTACCGTTACTGGTCAAAATAGCTATTGGAATAGCCTGTTGTCCCTATTTATGGCATCGCTCAGATTGGATCTTCAACTTGTCCTGATGATGAACCACACTAGTTGGTTCGAAACGCATCGACAAATGGTTTATTATGTGATTTTGCCGAAATTATTCTCTTAAACAAGATTATGGATCACAGAAGTCTAAACTCCTTAAGAATCTTGAAGCTGAATTCGACATGAATGATATGGAGTTAACGCATTAATTTCTGGGATTACAAGTTTGGAAAAAGAATGGGGAGATCTTTCTTGGGCAAGGAAGATATGCTATAGAGATTCTGAAGAGATTTGAAATGTAGTATTGTTGACCCATGGCTACTCCCATGATCACCATCTGGAAGAAAATAGATGCATCAAGAGACAAGGAAGTGGACCCCACCTTGTATAGACAACTCATTTGGTCACTTATGTATCTAGTTAACACTAGGCTAGACATTTGCTTTGTTATCAACACTCTTAGCCAGTTCATGGTAGAACCAAAAAGGGTGCATTGGGTAGAAACTAGACACATTCTTAGATATGTGCGTGGAACAGTCACATATGGGTTGAAATACTCCTAAGGGGAGGACATCAGATTGAATGGGTTCATGGATGAAGATTGGGCAGATAGCTCAGTAGACCAAAAAGGTACCTCGGGGTATTGCTTCAGTGTTGGATCAAGGATGATATCTTGGTGCAGTAGGAAGCAGAAGTTGATAGCGCTAAGCTCAGCGAAAGCAGAATATATGGCATCCAACACAACTATGTGCGAAGATATATGGCTTAGAAAACTGCTTGTTCAAAAAAAGGATGGAAGTGACTAGGGTGTACTGTGATAATCAGAGTTGTATCAAACTCTGATAGAATCAAGTATTTCATGATCGGTTAAAACACATTGATATCAGATGTCACTTTATTGGAGACTGTGTTGATCCTTGGGTTGTACAACTACAGTATGTCCCCATAGGAGATCAGGTAGGAGACATGCCCACAAAGGCTCTAGGAAGAGCTAAATTCATTCAGTTCAGAGAGTAGATGGGTATGCTAGAGAATTCGTTTAAGTAGCAGAAACAGGTGACTTCTCATTTACAATAACAGAGGGAGTTGCAATACGAATGTAGTGCTGACAAGTGGCAGGGTCAATAGTAGTACAGATGAAACATTTACACAGTAGTTGGTGGACAAGATGTTAGACATAAACTAGGACAGAGGAAGATGTTACATCATAGGGTGATGCTTCAGCAGGTTGCATTACTAGAGCACATTCCTCGCTAAGAGGGAGTGTTTATTTATGGTAGCATCGGATGTGATCCAAGTCTTAAATTTTGCAAGGAGGCTTAGACACATTCAATCTCCAATACCCAGAAATCGTTTTGATAAATTCCACCCATAAACAATTTTATTAAAATAATTAGTTATTTTTAATGGGACCCTAAGTCTAAACTTACGAAATTAAAATAATTAATGGGTATTAATATAAACTATGGTTGAAAATTCTATAATAAGGTGGATATCAAGTAAATATGATCCTAGACATTGATTAGAATCTAATCTGGGTTGTTGATTGATCAATGAGAGGATTATAAGAGGAGACTTGATGGGCACTTGGAGAATACACTAGAGGAAGATATTGAGTTACCCGAGTAAGTTCGATTTTCTCACTGGTCGAACTCAGTTACCTGAGATACTCGGTGCCTCTCTCTCTATGTTTCATGTTCTATATTGGGAGAATGAGATCTCCTAAGTTTTGTTGTTGCCAGAAGCTGCTAGTTGTCGTAAGCTGTTGCCCTAGTCGAGGTTTCTAGGAAGAGGTTGACATTCTAGGAGCCTGATATAGTGTGGAGGGGTGCTTTGGTCTTGGTATAGGGTGAAGAATCTCAAAACATACTATTGAAAGGAAGAATTATATTGACTGGGTTTTCCCCTCGAGGGGTGCTTTCCCTAGCATGTGCCTATATCTTGTGTCTATTATTTTATGTGCAACTTATTTTGGTAATTTTATGATCAACAAAAGAAAGAAGATAAAAATAATTGTCATAATAAGAAACATCACAAGTAATTATCAAGAACAAGAAAATATTTACTGCCTTTCTAATTTCCAACATGGTATCGTAGCTTTCGTGAAGAAAGAAGAAAAAGGCAATCTCAAGCACTTGATCCATTCATAGGTACTATCTCAAGGAAGGAGTCTATTATATTCAAGGAAGATGTCTAACTAAATCAAGGTTGACAAAAAACTTGAAGGGGCATCTAACTTCAGATCTTGGAAGAAGAGGATTGACCTAATCTTTGAGAAGAGCAAGGTGTTGGATATAGTAAAAGGAAATGTAAAGAAGCCTACAAAAGAAGCCAGTGATGTAGACAAGTGAAATTCAGGAATGTAGAATTGGTGGCTATGACTTTGGTGGTAGAATGGATACAATATAATCTTGTCCCATTCATAGCTAACATCAATCATGCTTAGGTGATGTATGAAGCCTTGTCGAAGTTGTTCAGTATTAAGAACATTAGTGAAGTAGCAGTTTTGAATAATGAGCTAAGGACTATGAAGATGACTAAAGAAGATATTGTGGTAACCTTGTTCATGAAGATAAATATTTTGTGTCTTTTCAGTTTTGGATTCACGTACTCATTCAATTTTGATTATATTGAATATTAATCACCTTTCTCCCTCTATTGTCTTGATTAGGGAAAACATTTGCAAGAAGGAGGATCTCTCAAGACAAGGTTAGTCAAGAAACAAAGGTATGCTTTGAATACATTGATGATCTATTACTAACTTTGTTATGACTAGTTGTATTGAATCTTAGTGATTCTTGTTTGGGTGATTCATCTCTTGATTAATCTACCCAACCCACTCATGTTCTTGATTGACTATGTAGAACACTAGACAGGTTCTGGAAAACCCTAACCAAAATGCTAATGTGAATATTTGAAACCCTAAGTTGAGTAAGGATATTGTGAAATGCTAGTTGAAGCTTTTATTGATGATGTCATATTTGGTTTTTTGGTATGATCGGGAAATGCTAACTTGTTAAGGGTTAAGTGATAAGGTCTATAATCCCGCAACCTCTGAAGTTTTTTGGTAATGTAGGGTTTTCTATGTTTCTACATTAGAACCTTAGCTCATTAGGGTTTAGTGGAATGTGTGAGTAAGACTCTTATATTGTATTAGAAATGATTTCTTTTCTATGTGTGTGTTTGTACGATCAAACCCTAGTATAGATGATTGTGAATCTAACTTTTATTGATATTTGTGAAGTTGGGTTTGAGTAACACATGATATGAAATGTATTTGTATGAAATCTAGGCATGTATAGATATGTCCTTTCTGGTTGAATCCATAGCTTGGTCTAGGTCAGATGTATTAATGTTGTTGGACATATGATATGCTTAGGTATGGTTATGAATTCCTAGATATGTGTGTTGACTAGTTATTAATGGTCATAAGTCTTAGGATTTAATGGAAGTCCTTATCTGAGATTCTAGGATGATGATATCTGGGACTCTAGGGTTTTGTAGCTAAACCCTAGTGAAGTTAAACTATCTAGCATGTGTGATGTAACAATCTAAAATCTATTGAATGATTGTTGCATATGAAAATCTATGGTTTTGCAATTAAATCCTAGTAGTAACATTGTCTAGTGTGAAATGTAACAATCTAAGATATATGTGTTTAATGACTATTGAGATTGTGGAATTCTAGGGTTTTGGAATAAAACATTAGTCAAAATAAAATCTCTGAAATATGATGATTTGAGATTTGTATAGGTTTGTTGAATTTGTGAAAAATGGAATTCTAGGGTTTTGGAGTTGAATCTTAGTTGAAGTAGAAATTGTTTATGAGTGTTGACTATATGATGATTTGAGATTTGTGAAGAGATTGTTGAAATTTGAATTTTTGGTTGAGTTTGATGATTTCTCAAAAATATAGGGTTTGTGAACTAACCCTAATGGTAGTTTGTCATGTTAGTGAGTGTTTGATGTTTGATTGAAAATATAGGGGTTGGAACTAACCCTAGTGGAAGTTGGTTAGGTTAATGACTAAGCTGTGATTGATTTTGGTTGATTATTTTGTGTGAACTTTAGGATTTGTATGAATCCCTAGTGAATCTCTCGAAGGATTTGATAGAATGATGGATACCAATCAGTTTGGTTGGGAGCGATTAGTAATTATTTATCTGCTGGATCAAGCGGTGTTGAGGCTTTGTGAGTGAAACATTTCCTGGGAAGACATTTGGCATGTTTAGATTGTGAAGATATTGTTGAAATTTGAATTTTTGGTTGAATTTGATGATTGCTCAGAAATCTAGGGTTTTTGAACTAACCTTAGTGGTAGCTGGTCATGTTAGTGATTGTTTGATGGTTGATTGAAAATCTAGGGGTTGGAACTAACCTTAGTGGAATCTAGTTAGGTTAATGAATAAACTATGATTGACTTTGGTTGATTATTTTGTGTGAAATATAGGATTAGTATGAATCCCTAGTGAATCTCTCGAAGGATTTGATAGCATGATGGATACCAATCAGTTTGATTGGGAGATATTGGTCATTCTTGATCTCTTGGATGAAGGGGTGTTGAGGCTTTGTGAGTGAAGCATTGCCTAGGAAGACATTTGGCAGGTTGAGTGAAATGTATTTGCATGAAATCTAGGCATGTACAGATATGTTCTTTCTGGTTGAATCCCTAAGTTGGTGTAGGTCATATGTATTAATGTTGTTGGACATATGATATACTTATGTATGGTAATGAATTCCTAGATATGTGTGTTGGCCTAGTTATTGATGGATTTAAGTCTTAGGATTTAATGGAAGTCCTTACCTGAGATTCTAGGATGACAATATCTAGGAGTCTAAGGTTTTGTAGCTAAAACCTAGTGAAGTTAAACTATCTAGTATGTGTGTTATAACAATCTGAAATCTATTGAATGATCGTTGAATATGAAAATTTAGGGTTTTGCAGTTAAATCCTAGTAGTAACATTATCTAGTGTGAAATGCAACAATCTGAGACCTATGTATTTAATGACTGTTGAGATTGTGGAATTCTATGGTTTTGGAATTAAACCTTAGTTAAAATAAAATCTCTCGAATATGATGATTTGAGATTTGTATAAGTTTGTTGAATTTGTGAAAAATGGAACTCTAGGGTTTGGGAGTTGAATCTTAGTCGAAGTAGAAATCTTTGATGAGTGTTGACTATATCATGATTTGAGATTTGTGGATATTGTGAGTGTTGAAAGTTGAATTTTTGGTTGAGTTTGATGATTGCTAAAATATAGGGTTTGTGAACTAACCATAGTGGTAGTTGGTCATGTTAGTGATTATTTGATGGTTGATTGAAAATCTAGGGGTTGGAACTAACCCTAGTGGAAGTTGTTCATGTTAATGATTAAGCTATGATTGACTTTTGTTGATTATTTTGTGTGAAATTTAGGATTTGTATGAATCCCTAGTGAATCTCTCGAATTATTTGATAGCATGATGGATACCAATCAGTTTGATTGGGAGAGATTTGTCATTCTTGATCTGTTGGATCAAGGGGTGTTGAGGCTTCGTGAGTGAAGCATTTCCTGGGAAGAAATAGGTGATCAGGGTCTGATGACTTGGAGAGAAAGCTTAGAAGACATATTTTGAATAGGACAAAGGAAAAAAGCATATATTCATGCAAAGATAAAATTGAAATATAAGAACACGTTAAAACTGTAGTTAAACTTTGATAAAATTCTAAAATGATAAATTTGCGCAGTTTAACTCAGAATTTCTTAGAGTGACTAGCGAGGAGTAAAATAAGACTTGAAGAACAATTTCATAAGACTCAAATGAATAGGAAAGAAGGTAAAATAATGGATTCATGCAAATATCAAAGAATAAGTTAACTAAAGCTCCAATTCCAAAATATCAATCCAGAATTCTTTAAAAGTAGAATTCAAGCAACCTGATGAGACGTTGTTGGTGTAATGAGATGCATAGTGTTGCTATGCATCAAGGGTGAATTAGTGATCAAATTTGGTGTCTAAAAGGTGTTTTAGAGATGCAAAGAGTGGATTGGTGATTAGTGGAATGATTGATGCTACTCATATAGTTTGATGTGTTCGGTAATGAGAAATTGTTGAAGGTGTTTGTAAGGTGGTCTTGGTGAGTAGTTGTAGTGAGATTTTTATTTATTTATGAGGTAAGTGATCTATTAGTTACAGTTTGAAAATGGATAAAATATAAATCAAGAGGTACAATAAGTGGTAGCTTGCAGATCAGGGGTTGTAGCCCCTTCTAGTGGGTGTTGGTAAATGTTTAAGGGAAAGATTCCCTTTTAGCAAAGGCTGATAAATGAGTAAGAGAAAGAGTCTCTTTAAGTAGTAGTTGATAAATGAGCAGGGACAAGAGTCACTTTTAGCATATGATGATAATGAGCAGGGGAACATTCCCTTTAATTGAATATTGATAAACGAGTAGGGATAGAAGTTCCTTTCAGTAGCATCTAATAAACCCACAAGTAGTAGCTTGTGGGGTAATGATGCAATCAAGTTGAAGCTTGTAATAAAATAAGAATTGTGTCTTGTGTGTATGTTTCTCATGTGCTTGATGTTTGTGATGTTATTTTTTACATGACTGAGTTGCGTTGTTGATCCATGAAAAATTGATAAAGTGGTTGAAAAGTATAATTTGTGGAAATTTTATAATTTGGCCACATTATTGATTCAACCCCCTCTTAGTGGTGTTTTGGTTTCCATTGTTTCCAACTATTGGTATTAGAGATAGTGTCCTTCAAAACTAGTTTAACAAATGGAAGGAATATCAGGGATCATGGAGAACCAAAACTAGGTTACCTCGGACAGAGTTTCATTTTTGAATGGCTCAAATTATACAACTTGGAAGGTAAGGATGAGAATCTACTTGCAAGCCCTTGATTTGCATGTATGGATATCTGTGGAGTATGGAGTAATAGATGATAAGTGTGATAAACAAGTTAGGAAGGGAATTATGAGAGGGTTGTCCAATTCAAATATTGAGAAAGCAATTTGTTTTAACATTTCCAGGGAGATATGGGATAGATTATAGTCTATCTATGATTTAGAAATGAAAATTGCATGTGATATCAAGAGGATTTCCTTGGAGGATGGAGTAGTCAAAGATTCAAAGAGCGTTGAAGATCATATATCAGAGGATTATTCTTATGTATCAATAGGCCAAGTTGTTGATCAACACTTAGAGGATATGAAATCTACAAGTATGTTATTGTTCTATTGTTACCATTACAAAATAGGCCATTTATCTTCAAATCATTCAACCATAAGTACTAGTGAAAGAGAGAGTTTCTCATCAAGTAGTATTGAAGAAAGGACCACCTTGATAGTAATAATAGACCTAGACAATAGTTAAGAAGAAAATAGGTCCATCTCAGGTGAATAGAAAGAAATGAAATCTCATGTGTCTATAGAAGAATCCCTAGAGTCATCAAGGGAACAACCTCTTGAGAGTGAAATAGACACTTTTTGTGAATCCAGTTGCTCCTTTATTGATTTGGAAGATCCTGAAGAGAATATCTATTTGTAGAGGAAGCTCATATCAGCTCTCAAGGAGATCAAGAAATTGATAGACATCAATATGGAGTTGGAATAAGAGAACAAAACATTAAATGAGCAGTTAATGAATCTTCAGAAGCATGCAAATAAATCTAAAACATTTGAATACATTCAAACCAACCATTCTTCCTCTCAAGCTGAGACAATGTTGGAAGATGACAGTGACTCAGTGGCATCATTAAAGGGACCCACGAATTTGGTTAAAGAAATATCTTAAAAAACTAAAGTGGCGGAGAAAAGAACACAACATCAAGGAGATCAAATGACTAATAGGAATCAATATAAAGGTATGTAGCCCCTCATATTTTTCTATTGTTTTAGTGTAGGGAAATTTGCCTCCAAGTTTCTAGAGAGAAAAATAAGGTGCAACAACATAGGTGGAACGCTCTATTTTAGAAACGACCACAAATTCCTTAGAAGGGAATTTTGAATAAACATGCATAATGAGCCTTTTCCCATAAAAGGAAATATTGTTAGTGATCTAGGAGAGCAAGTATCGATCCAAGAAGTTGGATGCATAGAATATTTGGTAAGAATAACCATTCCTTTTACCCCTTCTTGAATAAATTTGAATGCCACAGGTGTAGGAATTATGGGCACAAAGTAGCTACATGAAAATTTGGAAAAAATTCACCCCCTTTCCAGAACATTACAATCAAAGGCATGGATTATGAAGAGGGAAAGTAAAGAGAATTACGCAGGAGTTATTACAACACTCATAATAAAGTCATATCGAATGGTGCATAGAGGCATCATAAACTAGTGTTTGGATTTCAAAATTATCAATAGAAGAATGATATATCAGAGTCTGAAACTTTTGTAGTTGATCTCTCTTATATAACCTGCAATAGGCAAAGACTCCAATCAATTAAAAGAAGAAACAATGACCCTAATAGATCTCCAAAGAAATACAGTAAAAAACGAGATCAAGAGGTAAATTACAGATTTGATTTAACTAGTGCTAACAAGAGGAATCATCAGCGGTTTGGCATAAAGTCACTCAGTCAGGAAAAAGTACCAGATCAGCACAGGAAATCAACTCATGGTGTTGACCAAACTTAGCATATCCAGGTGTAAAAGAAAAAAGGAGATAATATACTCAGGGGGAGTAGATCCCTTGTTCCTCTTCATTGATAAGAAGAGGCTGGCTTCAAGGGAAGCCAGAAAGGTCAGAGGCAAGGAGAAGAAAGGAACATGCCAATGAATGCATCTAAAGGATAAGGCAATTATTAAATGTTGTTGTCAAATTAGATTAGTAGTATAGATGGTGATGATTTGTTTACTGATGAATTTATTTTGCAAGTATTTTTTAGAGATCCCTAATGCAAAGAGGGAGCATAACCACAGGGGGAGTATATTGAAGTCAATATTTGAGTATCAAATTATTCATTGACAGTTGGTATCATTAGTTGGTATTACTTATTTGGTACAAGACAAATTCTAATCATGTTTATTGCATATTATGTTTGATTAATCAAAGTGAATTGATGTTATGATGTTGTTCTATGTGGTAATTGGTATCAGGCATATATTTGTTGGTGAAAGGAGCATGACCAAGGGATGAGAAAATGTAGTTATCAATTTCTCAACAATTGATATCAGTGGCATCAATTCAACAATTGGCATCATTTTAACACTTGGTATCAAAGGTACTATCAATTGGTATTCACAGTCATCATATTTTTGTTAGAGTATGGTTTTCATGTTGTCGATATGAGATTGTAAGTCCAAGTGTTGGTAAATGAGTCCTAATTTATATGAATGTTGTTCATGATGAGTCAAATATATTATGGTGAGTTTGATACCATAAGAAGTATGCCAAGTCAAGTTTGAGTTGTTGGTTTAAGCATGCATTGGTGAGAGACCCTCTATGTTTATCAAAGTAAGAACTTATAAGTGTTGTACTTTGTTGTTCATTAATTGAAAAGTTGATGGTGTTAGCCATGGGATAGTTTGTTGCTAGAGTTGAGTTGTATGTGTCTAGGCAGGAACTGTTATGAATATAACCCTACCTGAGACTCAGACTAGCAAGAATTATTTTTCTCATGGCTCAGTTGCACAAGCATGTGTTTTTTTAGAGCGATATCCCTCTTGACTACTTGAGGCAAAGATTGAGAGTAATTACTCCTCTCCTTTCAACTCAATCATAATCACATGATAGAGAGGAATCTACTTGGATCAAATCAGAGGTACCTGAAGTTTTTAGCATAAGAAGAAGAAGGTGGTGGGTCCACGGGATCAGAAATACAAAGGAAGATTGTTTAAAGGGAGAGCATGCTAGTATCTTTTCCATTGATGTTAAAGTAGGGAAAATTATTGATCAAACATGTTATCACTAAAAAAAAATCCTAAATTTTGAACATTAGTTTGATTCCAAAGGATTGGTGTTAGTCTTGGTCCAGTCTTTCCATGGTTTGTTTTAGAGTCTAGGACCTAGAAGGGAGTCTTGTTGGCATTGTCAAATAGGTTCAACACTCTGGTTTTACCTATCACTGGTCTCACATCACACCTAAAATTCCATGTGTCAAACATGTGTCAAGGTTTTCATGCACTACAATACTACCTATGAGTTTTCGTAGCACAAAACCTAGAATTTGCACTGGCCGCACTACGAAATCATGGATTCTAAACTAAGAGTTTTTGTAGCATGCTATGAAACCCCTGAAAAAACCTGTTTCAACATAAAGGTCTTTGTTTTCTGCTTTTACTAGTCAACTTCCAGAAGGGTTCCTGAGAAGCTTAGAACTCAATTTTGAAAACTGAAAGAGGCGTTTCTTCCTAACATACTAAAATACAAAAACCTCTTTCAGTTTATTCACATTCGGCCTGAGGTGGGAGGAATTTATGGTTAAACTTGCAGTAAGAAACTGCTGAAAGTCAAGCTTTGTCTTCTAGTTTTAACAGTCTTTTTCAAGATCTGTTTCTGGTCACAAGAAACGGTATTTTGGAATTTTGAAGGAGGTTTCTCTTCATCAACTCTCCAACTAAAATAACCTATATCACTTTCTTCATAAGGTTTTTCAGCTAGGAGATAATAATATTTCTTTGAAACCCTAATTTCAGAGAACAAATTTTTCCTGTTTTACACGTGTTTTTCAAGGACAGATTCTGGACAGCTGGAGAAGTGCATTAAAAAACCAAGAGAGGTTTTTGTTCTAGATAGCATGGAATAAAAAACCCTCCTTCAGTTTTGTAAAATATGTCATGGATGAGAAGATAAAAGCTCTGTCCCATGTGTCCTTTTCAAGGATCCTAAACCTAAAAACAAGGAAACATGTTCCCTAATTTCTAGGGTTTATCGTCAACAGTAAGTGACAACATGGGAGGCTTCATCAAATTCGACCTCATGAGGTTGCAGCTGTCAAAGAATGCATCCAATTTTTAGTTAAGGTGGTTTAGTCATAATAAAGAGTTACACTCCTAGTTGTATTAGGTCTCTAGGACTATTAGTTAGCTGTCATTTGTATTTGATAGTTTGTTTTATGGTTAGAATAGGTGTCACTCATAGAAAATTCGAATTCTCTTGATAAGGGATGAGGGAATCCATACTGTAAATGCTATATATAAAGCAAGAGGTTGAATTAGCAAAGGGATTGAAGACATTTTGGCTCAGTTGCTGCTCTCTGTGCAGACTGTGTATATTTTTAACCTAATGCAGAGTTTCTACTTAGACAAGTCAAGATTCATGAAGAGTTCTTATATGTTCTTGTTTTGATGGCATCTTCCAATAATTACATTGCAGTGGTGTTTACTTATGATACTCAGAACTCATTAATGATGCTCTGACTTCTTTCATAGATAAACTAACTGTGTTTCACTGTTTTATATTTTCATTTCTGCACTAAAACTCTCTATGCCCTGACTTTCATGTTAAGTTGATCTTGCTCAGGTACTGAAGCATACTTTGACTCCATAGCCCAATGGTAGCCAACCTTCATCTTTCAACCTATAAACCTATAAAATCGCAAACCATAGAGTTATCCATCTATCCATATCTTTAATCAATATCATTAACCCTTTGAGAGAGCCCTCTCAAGCTAAGGAGGCTAAGCCTTAGCTAAAATATTGGTTTGAAATAGTTACACCAAGATAGTCTGATCAACATCCTATCAGGGTCCTATTTTGGTGATATCATTTTGGTGCGTCCTCGGGGAGCCTGAAGATTATTCATTCCCAAAATCAAGAAGTTGAACCTTTGAAGGTAGCAGGAGCTCAGAAAACTTTCCGAGGCTGCAACTACCTTGGTGACTCCACACATCAAATAACAAATTGGTAGGTGACTCCACTGCTAGAAGATCAGTAGCTTGATGAAGTTTCAAAATGAGTTCCATTGCAAGAATGAATGCCAGGTATGCCCCTATCAATCAGTCTCATATCCTTGGTTTTCCAAAATCCTATGCCAAAGGTTGATTGGTTAGATGTTCTTCCAATATTCAAAGATGAAAAGAAAGACAATGCTACTCTTCATTTGGTTAGGTTCCATATGCATGTACGCAGTCTTAAGGTTCAGTTCCCTGAAGACTGTCTCATGAGGATGTTTATGACCACTTTAGAAGGAAAAGCATGGTCTTGATATAAAAGCTTGGAAAATGGTTCAATATATTCGCTTTCTAATTTTCATGATCAATTCTATGAGATGTATAAAGAATGTCATCCTTCCTTATTGCTAGTAAAAAATTGTTCTAAACATTCTTTGAGTCTTATTTAATATTTGGAGGATTGTTATGATGATGATGAATTCATGGATGAAGAAATTTTAGAGGCTCTTCATAGCAATACATTTCAACACCAAGAAGAAATGATAACATCCCGTGAAATGCAGCATGAAAATCAACATGAGTTTACTTATGAAAATCATATTACATCCTCCGAGATTGATGTAGAGATGCAATAGACTTGTCAGCCTTCGAATCATAATAAATATGAAAATAATTGCAAACACCAAGAAGAAATATTGGAAGAAAATTTTTATAACCCTCAGGAAGAGGAAAAGGTTGATCATTTATGTAATTCCTTACAGCAGATTACTTCAAAGAATGATCATAATAGTGAGGAAAATTACATTGTCTATGGAAATCATGCAGAAAGGCAGTTGGATAACTTATCAAAGGAATTTTGTTTGGCTGTAGATCGGTGGTTTGAAGATATAGAATGCTATGAGAATCATCAAACTAACCATGTGATTTTTGACCCTATAGCTGACTACATGGAAAAGATTTACTATTCAGGCTTCCAGTTATATTTTCATCTTGAAGAACAATTACACCTCATGTTGCCTTGGTTATTTTAGTATCTGGTTTATTTTTTTCTTCAAGCATAGTCAAGAGATTCAAGTGTCAGTTCGGATCAATGACTGGCTTCATTGGAAGTTTCATGTTCCTTGAGCTACAAGTGGAGATTGCAGCTGATAGGGTAGGTAGGTAGATGCAAATAAGCTCAGGGTAGGTTGACTGAGCATCTATTTCAGTAGGTGCAATTTGAATTCTTCTTGCAAAAAATCATTAAAGGCATGAGGAGTAGATTGGGCAGAAGTTCAAAGTTTTATTCTAGAGAATGGATAACAGCACTGGAGCTACAGGTTCTTAGTATACCACAAGGGCACACTATCCCTAGTGGAGCCACTGTTATCACTAAAAAAAAATTCCTAAATTTTGAACATTAGTTTGATTCCAAAGGATTGGTGTTAGTCTTGGTCCAGTCTTTCCATGGCTTGTTTTAGAGTCTAGGACCTAGAAGGGAGTCTTGTTGGCATTTTCAAATAGGGTCAACACTTTGGTTTTACCTATCACTGATCTCACATCACACCTAAAATTCCATGTGTCAAACTTGTGTTAAGGTTTTCATGCACTACAAAACTGCCTAGGAGTTTTCGTAGCGCAAAACCTAGAATTTTCACTGGCCGCGCTACGAAATCATGGATTTTGAACTAGGAGTTTTCATAGTGCACTACGAAACCCCTGAAAAAGCCTGTTTCAACATAAAAGTCTTTGTTTTCTGCTTTTACTAGTAAAATTCTAGAAGGGTTCTTGAGCAACTGAGAACTCAATTTTGAAAACTGAAAGAAGATTTTCTTCCTAATATACTAAAATACAAATACCTCTTTCAGTTTCTTCAAATTCGTTTTGAGGTGGGAGGAATTTATGGTTAAAATTGCGCTATGAAACTGCTGAAAGTTAAGCTTTGTCTTCTGGTTTTAACAGTCATTTCAACATTAGTTTCTGGTCACATGAAAAGGTATTTTGGAATTTTGAAGGAGGTTTCTCTTCATTAACTCTCCATCTATAACAACATATCTCACTTTCTTCATAAGTGTTTTCAACTGGGAGATACTAAGCTTTCTTTGAAACCCTAATTTCAGGGAATGGATTTTTCCTATTTTACACGTGTTTTTCAAGGACAGATTCTGGACAACTGGAGAAGTGTTTTAAAAAAACAAGAGATATTTTTGTTCTAGACATCATGGAATATAAAAATTTCCTTCAGTTTCATAAAATATTTCATGGATGAGAAGATAAAGGCTCTGTCCCACGTGCCATTTTCAAGGATCCTAAACCTAAAAATAGGGAAACATGTTCCCTAATTTCTAGGGTTTATCATCAACAGTAAGTGACAATGTGGGAGGCTTCATCAAATTCTACCTCATGAGGTTGCATCTGTCAAAGAATGTATTCAATTTTTAGTTAAGGTGGTTTAGTCATAATAAGGAGTTACACTCCTAGTTGTATTGGGTCTCTAGGACTGCTAGTTAGCTATCATTTGTATTTAATAGTTTGTTTTATGGTTAGAATAGGTGTCACTCATAGAAAATTCGAATTCTTTTGATAAGGGATGAGGGAATCCATATTGTAAATGCTATATATAAATCAAGAGGTTGAATTAGCAAAGGGGTTGGAGACTTTTTGGCTTAGCTGCTGCTCTATGTGTAGACTGTGTATATTTTTAACCTAATGCAGAGTTTCTACTTAGACAACTCAAGATTCATGAAGAGTTCTTATATGTGCTTGTTTTGATGGAATCTTCCAATACTTACATTGCAGTGGTGTTTACTTATGATACTCAAAACTCATTAATGATGCTCTGACTTCTTTCATAGATAAACTAACTTTGTTTCACTGTTTTATATTTTCATCTTGCTCAAGTACTGAAACATACTTTCAATCCATAGCCCAATGGTAGCCAGCCTTCATCTTTTAACCTATAAACCAATAAAATCACAAACCATAGAGTTAGCCATCTATCCATATCTTTAATCAATATCATTAACCCTTTGAGAAAGCCCTCTCATGTTGAGGAGGCTAAGCTTTAGCTAAAGATTGGTTTGAAATAATTACACCGAGATAGTATGATTAGCAGCCTATCAGGGTCCTATTTTGGTGATAAGAAAACAAAATATGGAAAATAACCTCATACAAAGGGGGATAAGAACGTAAATAAAAACACAAGGAGAAGCATAAGATACAACGAAGAGAAGTACACTTGTCTTTTCTTGATCATTAGCAATGACGGTTTTGTTTGATCATGGCGTTGCCATCAATGCCAAAGGGGAATATTGTTGGAAATATGTTATCATTGATGGAAAAGGAAAAGCATTCCAACTGCAAAGCACTGATGATAGTGTTTTCATTGTTGGCAAAGATTTCAATGGATGGAAAATATGGAAAAGGATTAAAAATGATGACAAAGGTGTCCAAGATCGATCACAAGAAGGATGAAGATCAACATTGATGAAGAAGGTACAAATAATTTGAGGTAAATTCGTGGAGAGAATATCATCTGCATTGTAGGTGAAATCCACTCAAATGGATAGAGATCTGAAAGAGTTTTCCAGTGGTATGTGGAAGTTTGAAAATGGCCTCCTGGATCATAAGTTAGAGCTAGCTAAAGATTAGAACCCCTAAAGTCAAAGTGGTGGTGCTAAAGTTTGTCAGAGACCATTTTGGTGCATAGTTTAGTTTTTTAGTATTTCAAAACACAGTGGAGAAGTGTAGAAGATGAGAGCATGCTGATTGGTTCAAGGAGGATCCCACACAACAACTAAGCCTGACTGTGGGAGACCAGAGGGTGTACCCCAGAGAAAACTTAAGGAGAACATAAGGAATTAATGGGATGGTATCAATTAGGTAGACATGGAGGTACATCGAATTATGACCAATGGAATTTTAGCTGGGCTAGCATGGTAGAGACAACATGCTAGTGGCAAGTGCATTGATTAGAGAAGTGTCTAAAGTTGGAGGGCCCCCACTGGACAGTTAAAGGATGTGCATGATCTGAGGTACATCGAGTGCCACAAGTCCCCACCAATGCATCAGAGGAAATTTGTGGGGGTCCAAAGCTTTACACTTAACCGATAGGGGTGTCACGCAATGGGTAGGTAGCCCAAATTGTCGATCATCAGATCGATGACTGTGGTTGATTGCGCTAACCCCCTCTAAAAAAAATAGCCTAAAGGTGGGTGCACAAACCACAAGTGATTTCATGATAGTGGAATAGGTCGAGAAATGTGGAAGATAGAGGAAGAGGCAGCATAGTGTTAAAAGTCCCCAGGACATTTAGAAATTTGATAAAGGAAAATGGGTGTAAAACCAACGACTCAAGACCTTTTCTCTCTCTTTTGATAGGAGGACACATGCCAACATACTATTGGTTGAAGGTGGAGCCTAGTGATAGCTCATCCCACAAGACCGATCCCAAAAGCTAAAATAATGCACAAAATTTAAGTGTCAGGATGAAACAAGTGGGATATGTGGCAAGATTTGATTGGATCACAAGGATGATGTAGATGCACAGGTGGATGATGGCATCAACAGTGATTTGGCCCAATGAGAGGAGGAAATGTGGTAGGTTGTTTGGCCTTTAAGGGTGGTTGAGTGAGCCATTTCTAGGTGAAACATGGACCACTCACAAAGTGCCACGTGGTGGAGGTGATGTAATCATGACATCATCTCTTGGGCCAAACCCTAGAAGTTTTGAGCGAGGCACAATGGAGGACTTATGGGCTAACTAGGCATCAGACTGATAGGGCTAGTGTCAGTGACAAGTAAGCTTGAAATTATAATGATTAGTTATTTGAGCAGCAGACAAACCGATTGTAACAACTTAGCCCATAAGGTAAATCCTGGAGGAAAAAATAAAGGGGAACAGGCTAATAGAAGAACAAGTTAAAGTGAAATAGAAGAACTAGTTAAAATTGCAGTTGATCTCTGATAAAATTCTAAAGCAACAAATTTGAGAAGTTTAACTCATAATTTATTAGAGTGACAAAGTGAGGAGTAAAAGAAGACTTGAACAGAAGTTTCAAAAGACTCAGATGAAGAGGACAAAAGGAAAAATAATGTATTCATGAAAAGATCAAAGAACAAGTTAACGAAAGCTTCAATTCCAAAATATCAGTCCAAAGTTATTTAAAAGTAGAATTAGAGCAACCTGATAAGATGTTGTTGGTGCAGCAAGATGCATAGTGTTGGTATGCATGAAGGGTGGATTAGTGATCAAATTTGGTGTTTGAAAGGTGTTTTAGAGATGGAAAGAGTGCATTGGCGATTAGTGGAAGGATTGATGTTGTTGATATAGTTTGGTGTGTTTAGTAATGAGAAACTGTTGAAGGTGATTTTGATGGTGATTTTATTAGTAATTAGAGATTGATGAAGATGTTTGTAAGGTGGTTTTGGTGAGAAGTTGCAGTTAGCAAATTTTTTTGTTTATGAGGTAAGTGGTCGATTGGTTCTAGTTTGAAAATGGATGAAATATTAATCAAGAGGGCCAGTACGTGGTAGCTTGTAGATAAGGGGTTTTAGCTCCTTCTAGTAAGTTCTGGTAAATGTTTAGGGGCAATAGTCCATTTCAGTATAGGGTGACAAATGACCAAGGGAAAGAGTCCATTTCAATAGTGGTTGATAAACAGGCAGTGGTAAGAGTCCCTTTCAACAAAGGTTGATAAATGAGAAGGGGTAAGGTTCCCTTTCAGCAAAGGTTGATAAATGACCAGGGGCATCAATCCCTTTCATTGAAGACTAATAAATGAGTAGGTATAGAATTTTCTTTTAGTGCTATTTGATCAACATAGAAGTAGTAGCTTGTGGGGAAATGATGTAATCAAGTTGAAGCTTGTAATAAAATAATATTGGTGTTTCATATATGTTGCTTATGTGCTTGATGTTTATGATGTTATGTTTTACACTATGTTGTTGATCCATGAATAATTGCTAAAGTGGTTGAAAAGTATAATTTATGAAAGTTATATAATTTGGACACATTACTGATTCACACCCCCCCACTCATTAGTGTCTTAGTTTCCATTGTTTCTAACTTCACCAACCTGCCTTGATGCCTTCTCCTCAGAAACAACAAGTACCCCTAAATGGTCTTCCAAAGAAACCCCAAATTCCTGCCCAACCAAAGCCAAATCCCAATAACAATCAGGATAAACTAGTCTAAAATGGAGAAATTTCCTACCAAATTTGTGTTGTAGAAATATATGAAATCAACCTTAGGTCAGGGAACATCATTCCATATGTCCATTCACCTTCTCTAGTAGAAAATCCCAAGGAAGAAAAGGAGGATTCTATACGTCAGGTCACCCAATAAAAACCTCCCTATCCTGAATGGTTGAGAACTTAAAAGGAACACACTCCAGAAGAAGTTCAAATTTTAGGAGAATGAAAGAAATTGTGTCAAAATTCCTCTCCTCCAAGCCATCAAAGATGTTCCTATCTATAAAAATTTCATTGAAGATGAATGTCTCAGAAGTCTTGGAATAAAGAAATGGGATGCCCCTATTATTCATGTCATAGGGAAAATAGTCAATCTAATGCATGGGAGAGTAATCATCCCCAATTACCTAGATCCTAGAAGCCCAATAGTAGATGTGAACATAAATGAAATTTCAATTCCAAACACTCTCATTGAATTGGAGTTGCAATCACTGTCATGACTAAGGAAACCATGTCCAAACTTAAACTCCAAGGATCTCTACGAAATAACACTATTATTCTAAAACTTGTTGACAGATACACAATAACATCGGAAGGTATCATAGAAGATGCAATGGTATCTATTGACTCTTAGGAGTATCCCAAATAACTTCTTGTCCTCCATCCCAAAAGCAAGTTTAATGGTTATTCATTGATCTTAAGTAGACCATGGTTAGCTACTATTGATACATATATTAGATATAGGGATGAAAACATGACCATCTTGAATGGGTGTTAAATTGAGTTAACATTGGTATGCTCTATGATTATCACAATTACTTCAGTGTTCCTTTAGCAACCCAATTCTTGGGTGTGTGTTATATTCTTTCCATGAGAAGCTGGGAACAATGGGGGGGCGCCAGCCCCCCCTATTGGGGGCTTTGCAGGGGGGGGTAGCCCCCTAGCTAGGGGTTTGGGGTAGCACCCCAAGATTTTTTTTTTGGACCCTATATTAGGTGGGAAGACTTACCTATGGTTTTGTGCATGGGTTTTGCAGATGGTTTTGAGCATGATGGTTTTCTGCCCATGGTATCTTGTAAATCCGGTCAAGGGAACTACGATTATGTTATAATGTAGGGTTAATGGATTGGGGTTTATGAATGCTTTGGCATGTATATATATCTGTTGTAACATTGAAAGGAATATAATGAAAAATCAATCTAGTAGTCTCGGTTTTGAGATCCAGAGGAAAATATCCATGTATTTTTTTTTTCTTTCTCGCCATTATATATTTTCTATTTTTAAGAATTCGTTTGCAGATAATTTTTGTACAGGGTTAAAACCTACATTTGGTATCAGAGGCATTTCGGCTTCAAGGGGATACCTCTGTTGCTGAGGGGTTTTGCTTGGGCCTGTGGTAGAATTTGTTCAGTGGGAGATCTACAGGATTTATTGTTACAGTGAAAGAAGATGGTGAGTAGTTGAAAGATAGAGATTGGGAAATTTAATGGCCAGAGTCTTGAGTTGTGGAAGCTCAAGATGGAGGATATGTTGGTAGATAAAGATCAATGGATCGCGATAGATATGGGTACTAAACCAATGACAATGTCAGCTGAAGATTGGGCAAAGTTGGATCTAAAAGTAAAGAGCGCAATATGTTTGTGTATCACAAATTCAATGTTGTTGAATGTATCAGGGGAAGCTACGTCAAAGGCTTTTTGGGAAAAGTTAGGAAATTTGTATCAATCTAAGTCTCTGGTGAACAAACTGTTCCTACAGAAAAAATTGTATAACCTAAGGATGAAGGATGGAGACTCAATTATAGAGCATTTGAACGCCTTTAATACTGTGGTAAGCTAGTTGTTATCTATTGATATTAAAATTTCATATGAAGATAAGTGCTTCAGTTTGTTGTGTTCTCTACCAGATTCATGGGATAGTTCGGTTGCTGCAATAGGTAGTAATACAACTACCTTGAAGTTTGATGAAATAGTCTCATTCTTGCTGTCGGAGGAGATGAGATAGAAAAATATGGAAGGCTAGAATGGATATGCCTTGTCTGTATGAGGATAGTCCCAGAAAAAAAACAAAATTAAGTCCCCCAGTGGGAGATCTAAATCTAGAGGGAGATATAAATCTCTAGGAAAACCTGTAAAGGTGTGCTGGAAATTCTGAAAGGAAGGACACTTCAAAAATGACTATAAATCCAAAGCTCCTGAGAAAGGAAAGGGATATGATGATGCTCCTTTTGCAAAGGTGAAAACCACCTGAGATGAAGGTGAGGATGTGTACTTGGATTCTTCTTCAAGTACACATGTAGATCATGAGGCATGGTTGATTGACTCAGGTGCATCCTTTCACTTCACTCCCCATAGGGAGTGGTTCTGTGAGTAAGAGAAATATGATGAAGGTGATGTATTCTTAGGGGATGATAGGAAGGCTAGAATGTTTAGACATGGAAAAATCAAGTTGAATTTGTAAGGTGAAAGGATTAGAACACTTCAGGGTGTTCTCCATATTCCTGCATTAGCCAGAAGTATGATTTTTGTAAGAAAGATGGATGTTGTAGGTGTAAAAATAGTGTTTGAGAAAGATACTTGCAAGATGGTTTGGGGAGCACTGTTATTGATGTGGGGAGTTCAGATTGGAACTCTATACAAGCTTCTAGGTAGTACTATTATTGATGGGTGCAACAATTATGTGGTTCTTGAAAGTGGAGAAGAAAATCTAGTGGTCTCTAGAAAAAAAATCATGTTATGGCATCAAAGGCTTGGACATATTCTAGAGAAGGGCCTTCAAATACTTCATGGTAATGGTATGTGCAATTTCTCTCTCAATTTTTATTTCTTTGAACATTATGTATATAGGAAGCATAATCGGGTGAATTTCCCCTTTGGTGCTAAGAGGGTGAAAGGGATATTAGATCTTGTGCACAGTGATGTGTTTGGACCTATGTCAGTTCAATCACTGGGTAAGTTTCTGTACTATGTATATTTTATAGATGACTTCTTAAGGAATACATGGATATATTTCCTCATGAAGAAATCTGAGGTCTTTGACAAGTTTAAAGAATTTAAGGCTCTAGTGGAAAGCTAGAGAGAAGAAGATAAAGGTGACAAGGATAGATAACAATGGAGATTTATGCAAGAAGGAATTTGAAGAGTTTTGTAAGAAGTGTGGTATAGCATGGTAGAAGACTAATCCATACACATCTCATCAAAATGGAGCTGCAGAATGAATGAATAGGACATTGATGGAAAAGGCAAGAAGCATGCTTAGTGGTGCTAAGTTAGGACAAGAATTCTGGGTAGAGGAGGTGGAGATTGCATGTTACCTGGTTAATAGATCACCTTCATCAACATTGGAGGATAAGTCTCCACTTGAGGTATGGATTGGTAAGAAACCCTCTCTTTCACATCTTAGGGCATTTGGATGTGATGCATATGTACATGTTCCAAAGGTGAAAAGAACCAAGTTGGATAGTAAATCTAAAATGTGCATATTTATTGGGTATAAGGATGGTTTAAAAGGTTCTAAGATTTGGAACCCAAAAATAAGGAAGGTCGTGTAGAGCCAAGATGTGGTATTTAGAGAGGTTAAAGATGTTATTAAACATGAAGTCCTATCAAAGGAACCTGAGAAGATAGAGTTTTATCTAAAGGAGGAAGAATCAGACTCTACAACAGAAGAGGAATCATAAGATGAAGAGCCACAAACTCTAGTTGTGAGAAGATCATTCAAGAAAGAAGGAAACCAGAAAGGTATATTCCATCTTCTTTCTATTCAAATTTTGCTTTATATATTATTGATGATGATCCTAGAACTTTTAGGGAGGTAGTAGATTCAAAGGATGGAAAACTCTGGAAAGAGGCCATGGTTGATGAAATGACATCTTTAGACAAAAATGTGGCTTGGAACCTAGTTGAGTTGTTGGTTGGAAGGAAACTCAATAGAAGAAAATGGGTGTTTAAGAAGAAGATGAATGCATAAGGCAAGGTGGAGAAATACAAATCTCATTTGGTAGCAAAAGGTTATTCCCACATGTCGGGAATTGATTTTGGTGATATTTTTTCTCCTATTGTGAAGGTAGCTTCTATTAGATTACTTTTATCTGTTGTTGTTTCTTTTGATTTTAGGGTAGAACAAATGGATGTGAAGACAATATTTCTTCACAGGGATGTGGAAGAAGAGATCTACATGAAGAAACCTGAAGGATTTGCGGTGAATGAAAATAAGGAATTGGTATGCAGGTTAAAAAATTCTTTGTATGGATTAAAACAGTCACCAAGGATGTGGTATAAAAAATTTGATACATTTGTACGGGGACTTGGCTTCACCAGAAGGAAAGTAGATCACCATGTGTATTTTAAATTAATTGGTTACTGTGTTATTTATCTGGTCTTATATGTGGATGATATGTTGTTGTATGGAAAATGACAAAGAAATTATCGAGGATTTGAAGACCGAATTGTCCTTCAAATTCGACATGAATGATATTGGTGTTGAAAACTATATTTTAGGCATGGAAATTAAACAAGATAGGGAAAAGAGGATGTTCTAGTTAAACTAGAGGATGTATGTCGAGATAATACTGCAAAGGTTTAATATGCAGGATAATAAACAAGTGAAGGTTCCTATTCCTGTAGGTGTAAATTTATCTGCTAAACAATTTCCCAAGACACAAGAAGAGGAAGAGGACATATCCCATGTTCCATACGCAAGTGTAGTCGATAGCTTGATGTATGCAATGGTTTGTACTAGACTAGACATTGCACATGCAGTGGGAATATTGAGTAGGTTTATGTCAAAACTAGGGAAGGAGCATTAGACAACAGTGAAGCAGGTTTTCAGGTATTTGTGTGGCACTAGTGATGATTGTCCACACTACCAAGGAAGACTAGGATTGGATAGAGTTTTGGATATCCTTAGCTTTGTTGATGCATACTGGGTTAGAGATATGGATCAGAAAAGATCTACAAGTGGGTATGTGTTTAACCTATTTCAAGGTGCATTCATTTGGATGAGAAAGAGACAGTTTATAGTGGCAATTTCAACTATATATGCAGAATAGATAGCAGCCACTCATACAAGCAAGGAAGCAATTTGGTTGTAAATATTGTGTTCAAGTATGGGGTTAGTACAACGAGCTATAAGGATATACTGTGATAACCAAAGTACAATTTTCTTGGCAAAGAACCTTGCTTATCATTCAAAGACAAAGCACATTGATGTTCAATATCACTATGTGAGGGATATGGTTGAGGAAAAAAAGTTGTTGCTGGTAAAGGTGGACACTTTGAAGAATGTTGTAGATCCATTGACGAAGTCTATGAGCACTGCAGAGTTTTCTTGGTGTAGAGAAACAATGGGTGTTGCATGTCTAGACCAATGAATAAGCTCTCCTATGGCCCCATGTGTGGAAAGAAAACAACAAGTGGGAGAATGTTGGGTGTGTGTTATGTACTTTCCATGACTAGCCCAATGTGTGAAAGAATGATGGTTTTCTGCTCATGGTATCTTTTAGATCCGTTCAAGGGAACTATAATTATGTTCTAATAAAGGGTTAATGGATTGGGGTTTATGAATGCTTCGACATTTATATATATGTTTTGTAACATTGAAAGGGATATAATGAAAAATCAATCTGGTAGTCCCGATTTTGGGATCCAGGGGAAAATCTCTGTGTATTTGTTTTGTCTTTCTCGCCATTGTATATTTTTTGTTTTTAAGAATGTGTTTGCAGGTAATTTCTATACAGCTTTAAAACCTACACCAATAAAAATTTCAATTTAATTTTCCAATAGAAATCACGTTAACCATAAATCACATTGATAGTAACTATAGATAGAACATAAAATAAAATGTAGAAGACAAGCTAACACAAGAGACACCAAATTTGGCAAATGCCAGGGAAAAACCCCAATGTAGGGAAAACCATTTAATCAAATTTTCTTATTATTATATCAAAATTTTTAGTAGAGAGAGAGAGTACAAAAGGTCAAATTTGGGTTTCCAAATCCAATTCAAAACATCCCTATCAAATCTGCAGTAAACTGCAGTCAAATTCAGCCTTAACCAGAAAGTCAAAGATGGTCAACACAACAAAAAATATTCCTCTTTGGAGCTTGGTCATGCCAAGTCAAACTGATCCTAATAAGGTGGTCAAAGTAGCCCAAAAAAGTCCTGAAAACTAAGGCCAAACTTGGTCAACTCTCTGGTCAACCCTGCTATCAACCCTGCGGTCAAAGTGCCCAAAAATTCTCGGTTCCTGTGTCAAAATGTACTTTCTGCAAAAAACGAAATTTTACCACAAAAATAATAGTCAAAGTATAAGTCAAAGTGCTTGGTCAATGCTGGTCCAAATCCTCCAACAGTCCTAATATTTGACCCTGCAATTTTCCAGGAAAATTCGTCCTTCTGCCACATGTGTGAGAGACAGAAGATCTGCCCAATTGTTGCACAGACCAATGAGAGAAGGAGAGAGAATAAATGTGTGTGATGATGATGCAAAATTAAGTGAGAGGGCACTTGTATTTATACAAGTCGTTGATGGTGAAGATTCATGTCAATTGGGCTTCATGAGCCTACATGATTATGTGGCTGACCTGAACAATTTGCAAATGGACACAAATTCGAAAACACACTTCTGCTTCTCCAAATTGGATGACCTTTATATCAATTTTGGTCCTTAAAAAAGAGGAATTTAATGCAATCATCATCTCCATCAAATGAGATATCCCAAGGTTTAATTTGACCCTAGTTTCCAATTTTAACACTCCCTCTCAATTGGGGAGAATTCCATCTGCCAATTCATCTATCATCATCGATCATCATGTGACCTTATCATCATGTACCATATATAAATATTATATCATCTCTACTCTATTGAATAATGATATGAGTAATGAAGAAGAATCGATCAAGAGTGAGTCACAAGACCTTACCACTCTCCACTGACAAAAGTCAGTGTGGAGGTAGAACCTCAGTGAGATGCGGTCCCAGATCAAGTTGTTAAACACCATACATCCTATATAGAGGGAGTACAACAATACATGATGCGTCCATCAGTAGTGCTATGGTCCCTATCCACTTTTCCAAAATCGTTTAATAGATGAGAGGTACTTCCCATGTGTCACGAACTACATGGGTAGGATGTATGTTGGGGCATCAACAAGAGAAGGTGAACCACTCATCTTATTCATATGCCATAGGAGAAGGTGAACAGCTCATCCTATGGATATGTCAATCGTAGGGGAAGGTGAACCACTCACCCTACACACATGTGTCATCAATTGTAGGGGAAGGTGAACCACTCACCTTACACACATGTGTCATCAATCATAGGGGAAGGTGAACTACCCACCCTACACACATGTCAACCATCATGGGGACACAAGGGAAGGTGAACCACTCACCATGTACACAATGAACCAATAGGGGAAGGTGAACCACTCGCCATGTACATAATGCCCCAATAGGGGAAGGTGAACCACTCACCCTATGGTCACTCACAGCTCCACGAATTACCCCAAGCCCCCAGGAACTCCCACAGCTCAGTGTCCAACTCAAGAGAGACCCTCATGGGAGGGTATTTTCATGAATCCAAATCTTTATTGGAAGGCTAAGAATTTGACCTTCCCTAAGGGATTATTGAGGATGTTTGCAACTTACTCATCAATCCTGATGTATTGGATCCTTATTTTCCCCCATTGTACCATATCTTGAATAAAGTGGTACCTGATACAATGTTCTTGGAGTGGTCATAAAACACAAGATTCTCTAAAAGGAGAATTCCACTCTGGTTATCACAGTAGATCATGGTGGTATCCAACACATGCTCAAATATTTCACTAAAGAGCTTCCTCAACCAAAAAAATCTACAACATGTCGTACTAGCAACAATGTATTCAGCCTCAGCGATACTTAGAGCAACTGATTTTTGCTTCATTGTCATCCAAGAAATTGACGGAAACCCTAATGAGAAGAAACTTCTAGATGTGATTTTACGATCCACCACACTACCAACCCAGTCAACATCAATATATCGATGTAGCCTCAAATTCCTGGCAGTGTATCGCAGTCCATTGTTGATTGTGCCATGGAGATATCTCAGAGATTCTTAGCAACAATTTAATGTATATGATGAGGCTCGACCATCAATTGACTCAACGTATTTATAACAAAGCATATGCTTGGATGGGAGTTTACCAATAACATCAGGACCCCCACAAGTTATCGATACTCAGAAGGGTTTGCCAATTCGGGCCCAACATCACTTCCACATAGCTTCTTGAAGTTGAGTTCCATCAAAGTAGACACAAACTTGCAATCCACTATCCCAAATCTCTCGAACAACTTCAAAATGTATTTTCCTTGATAAAGGAAAATCTCGCTAGGATTTTGCTGACCCTCCAGGCATAGGAATTAGTGCATTAGTCCTAGGTCCTTAATCTCAAACTCAGAACCCAACTCCCTCTTGCATTGATAAATGTGAGGGTCTACACTTGTAAAAAAGAAATCATCTACATAAAGGACCAGTGTGAGAGGCATGTCCTTTTGAACCTTGAAGTGTATATTATGATCAACATCACTCCTTCTAAATCCAAAATTCATAAGGTAGCTACCAATACACTCATACCAAGCCCTAGGGGCTTGCTTCAACCCATAGAGGGATTTCTTCAACCTGCATTTGTGTGTCCTTCGATCTTGTACTTCGAACCCCTGAGATTGTTCCAAGTAGACTTCCTCCTTAAGAGAGCCATGCAAGAAATCAGTCTTGATAGCCATTTGATGTAGGCTCCATCATTGAGATGCAATAAGAGCAATAATTGATCAGATAGTTGTATATCAGGAAATCAGTGCAAATATATCGTCATAGTCCACTCCTTTCTTTTGAGAGAGGCCTCCAACAATGAATCTAATCTTGTATTTCTCATCACTCCCATTTTATCCATGTTTGATTTTGTATTTCCATTTTGAGGTGACTATAGACTTGTCCCTCAGTCTAGGCATCACATCCCAGACATCATTTTTCATGATAAATTCGTACTCTTCATTAATCGTATCTTTCCAAAATTGGTGCTTTACAACTTCTTCAAATGTACATGGCTCAGTTTGAACAATAATACTCATCACAGCTAAGTACCCTTGATACCTGTTTTGCTTCATACTTTCATGAAATGTCCCTCTTGGAGAAATATGTATTTCAACATCTTCAAGCCACAAATATATTTTCCTTGAGGTAGAGGGATCACTAGGAGGTGGATCAGTGGGATCCATCAGGCCTTCAACATCAAGAATAGGCTCATTTGTAGGAGGTTCATCCTATTTTTCCTCAACATCATCATTATCCTTCCTTGTAATGGGGAGATCTCTGGCTTTCTTGAAGGAAGTGTCTTCATCAAAGGTGACATCATGGCTAACTTCCACATCTCTTTGTCCGGGAACATAGATTCTATATACTTTGAATTTTCACTCTAGCCCACAAATACACCTTGCTTCCCAGATGCTTCGAACCCTTTTCTTTTCTATTTAGGCACATGAAAATACACAGGACAACCAAATATTCTAAAATTAGAAACATCATGTTTCTTCAAATATAGTGCTTAATGTGGACTCCTATTTTGAACATACACAATAGTGTTGGCAGATTCTCCCCATAAGAACTTTGGTATACCTTGATCATGGAGCATGACACGGATGACTTCCATGATTGTTTGATTCTTTCTTTCAACAACTCTGTTTTTCTTAGGAGTGTATGGAATGGTTTTATCCCTCTTAATGTCATCTTCTCTGTAAAATTCATTGAATTCATTTGATTCATATTCAATTCCATTGTTGTTCCTCAATATTTTGATCTTCTTCCCTATTTGATTTTCCACCAAGGCTTTGAAATAATGGAACCATTTGAACACTTCATCCTCCTTCAAGAAATAGATCCATGTTTTGTGAGAGAATTCATCCACAAAAATTCCATAGTATAAATATCCTCCCAATGATGTTATGGGAAAATTTTCAGATAGGTGAGAATGGACCAATTGAAGAATATCAATAGTTTGGCTTTCACTTGAAGGGAATGGTCCCCTTGTAATTTTCCCAACTGCAAAACCTTGAAAAAATCCTTCATGATTCATTTTGAACTCTGGCATACATGTGACCATGTTCCGTACCCCACGTAAGGCTTTATAACAAAGGTGAGAAAATCTTTGGTGCCATAATTCAGATTGGAGAGAAGTATCACAAGCCAAGGCTCCCAAAGCACTTCTTACAACTTGATAGAGACCTTCAACCCTAAATCCAAGTGTAAATGCATCTTTAGGGTTTCTTTGACAAATACGTACCTTTCCATCAATTAATGCTACCTTTAAGCCTTTATCTTCCATCACAGAAATAGACACCAGGTTCTTCTTCAAATCAAGTACATTGAATACTTCTTGCCGATGAATGTTTTGACCTTGATTTAAGTGAAGAGTGACAACAACTATCCCTTTCATAGGATAGGTGGGATTGTCTCCAAGTATGATCTCCAAATTAGGATTTTTTTTAACCAAATTTGAGAGGGTCTCCTTGTACCTAGTGAAGTGCCTTGAGGCTCAGCTATCAATCAACCAATAGTCCAAAGTATCCAGAGGAGAGGAAATAGATAGAGAGGAAATAAGATAAAATTCCTTTTTTTATTCTACAACATTTCTTTCCTCATACCTGGAGTTTCCTGATATTTTGGGAGGATGACCATTTCCATATCGAGAAGTGGGAGCATTCCTTTTTGCTTTATTGTTGAACTTGTTCTTCCTTTGATTGTAATTTTGTTTGTTTTTGTTGTTATTTTCATCATCCCTTGGAGAGTTCTTCTTGTGAGCACACTCTCTAGCATAGTGGTCAAACTTTTTACAATTGAAGCACTTTCCTTTTCTTCCTTCTTTGAATCCCTTCTTGAACCCTTGACCCTGTCTCCTTGGAAAAAAAATATTTTTCTTCTTTGCATGAGAGAAGAAAGAAGCAGGTTCATTTCCATTTGAAGGCTTGTATCTCTCCATCATCCTTGTCTCCTCTTGAGTGCATTTAACTAATAATTCATCAAAACTAACAATCCTATCATTGTTGGGAATGGTGGTGTTAAACACATCCCATGCTATTTAAAGACCCCCAAGTGCAATGAGAGTGAGCTCCATGTCAACAATATCTTCTCCAATACATAAAATGTCATTCTTGATTTGTGTGATCCTCATGAAGTAGGATTGGATGGAATCCCCTTTATCCATGTTGATGTCCTTCAAATTGTTTTTGAGAAATAGGATTTGATTTGCATTGTTAACTTTGAACATCACAAACAACTTATCATATATTACCTTAGAAATTCCCAAATTAGAAATATAGGCAACCAAATGATTTTGAATAGAATCAACCAAAATTTTCATTGCTTTGACCTCACATTTTCTATACTTCTTCTTAGTAGTAGCTAGTGCATTTGAAGGACGCTCCACCACTTTTCCTTGCACATAGTCCAATACTTCATGCTCCTCCAGAGTCAGGTCCAAAGTCATTTTCCATGCATGATAGTCAGATTTTTCATTGAGCTTGTCCTCAATCTTGAAGTAAGATGAAGAACCCATTGAAACTTGTCCAATAAACGTTTCTTGGTGATTGATTTTCTCTCTCTTTCTTGGGCTTTGTCTTAACCTAGCTCCGATTCCATGTTAAATTTAGTTAACAATGGTATGTTCTATGCTTAGCACAATTAATTCAATGTTCCTTTAGCAACCCAATAACAATTTTAATTTAGTTTTTCAATAGAAATCACATTAACCATAAATCGCATTGACAATAACTATAGATAGAATATAAAATAAAATGCAAAGACAAGAGGACACCAGATTTGGCGGATGCTAGGGAAAAAACCTAATGTGGGGAAAGATCCTTGATCAATTATTCTTATTGTTATATAAAAATTTTCATCAGAGAGAGAGACAATACAAAAGGTCAAATTTGACTTGCCAAATCCAAGTCAAAACAACCCTTGTCAAATCTACAGTCAACTACAGTCAAATTCAACCCTAACTAGAAAGTCAAAGATGATTAATGCAACAAAAAATATTCCTTTTTGGAGCTTAGTCATACCCAATCAAATTTGGCCTGATAATGTGGTCAAAGTCAGCCAAAAAATTCCTCAAATTTGTAGTTAAACTTAGTCAACTATGCGGTTCTTGTTCCAAATTGCCCATAAATTATTGGTTCTTATTCCAAATTGTATGACCTACAAAAAATGAATTTTTCCCACAAAAATTGCAACCAAAGGATGAGTCAAATTTCTTGGTCAACATTGGTCAAACTCTTGCAACATTCTTGAAATTCAGCCCTATGATTTTCCCAGAATATTCGTCCTTCTGCCACACGTGTCAGAGAGAGAAGATTTGCCCAATAGTTGTACTAACCAATGAGATAAGGAGAGAGAAGAAATGTGTGTGATGATGATTCCAAATGAGGTGAGAGGTCACTTTTATTTATACAAATCGTTGAGGGTGAAGAGTCACGTTCATTGGGCTTCATGAACCTACATGATAATGTGGCCGACCTGAACAATTTGCACATGTGTGGGCATAGATTCAAAATAGAGTTCTTCTTGTCCAAATTGGATGATATTTATATCAATTTTGGTCCTCTAAAAAAGAGGAATTTAATGCAATCATTATCTCCATCAAATGAGTTTTACCAATGTGGATTTTGTCCCTAGCTTCCAATTTTAACAATTGGAAATCCTAAAAACAACTTGCATTATACACCTAGCTCAAAATCTCTTGTTGAGAATGAATTCCTACATGGGTGGAGGAAGAAGAAGAAGAGGATTCTTGCCTCTCATCATCCTACCCTGTGTGTACATTAGAAACCACCCTTGGCATTAAACATGATGGTGAAGAAGATTTAATTGATAATCTTCTACAAAACCAATATCTTTTTGCCATGAATATTGATGGGTTAAAAGAAGAAATTATCCATAGAGCATCCTATTTGTTCCCATGAAAATCTATGAGAATATTTTTTTTATTGTTGGCTTTGAGTAAAAAATCGTAAATATAATAGAAATCAGCCCTTCTAAAATACTAAAAATTATCTCGTCACTTCCATTTAATTATGCGGACCGACCACTCATTGTTTTAAAATGGAATATTGATGAATTTGTATGGGAATAAAAGGTATTGAAAGGAGTGAATCACAAACATCAAGGAGGATCACAAACATGTTGACTTCCCTCAAAGGCTAATGAAACATGCATTAAAAGATATTGTTAAGGAAGAATTGCATAAATAATTAGATGCGAGATTCATCTATTAAATATCAGATAGTGAATGGGTGTCTCCTTTGTTCATTATTCCCAATAACTTAACAAGGTTGTAGGGAAGGATCATTTCCCCTTGTCCTTCACTGGCCAAGTCCTTGATGTGATTGCAAGAAAAAAATTATTTTTTCTTTTTGGATGGGTTCAATGGGTATAATCAAATCCAAATCAGTCCTGAAGATTGGGATACGACCACCTCCACATGTCCTTAGGGGAAATTTTCTTACAAATTCATGCCATTTTGTTTGTACAATTTCCTTGCCACCTTCCAAATGGTGGTGCTTACTGTATTCTCTGATATTGTGGATGATTCAATAGGAATCTATATGGATGACTTCACAAGCTGTGGGGATGATTTTCAATAGTTTATCTCAAACTTGAGCAAGGTATTGCAAAAGTGTGGGGATATGAACCTCTCCTTGAGCCATGAAAAGTGCCTAATCCTAATGAATGAAGGAATCATTCTAGGACATTTAGTCTCCTCAAAAGGAATCCAAGTGGACCCTAGCAAAACAACAATTAGTAAAAAAAATCATGTTCCTCAAAAGAAAAGAGATGTTAGAAGCCTCTTAGGCCTTGCAAGATATTATCAAAGACTTATAAAATATTATAGTAAAATTTATTCTCCCTTATTTTCATTTTTGACCAAAGATGTTGTTTTTTTATGTATAGATCCTCAAGGGTAAAAATTTTACCTTTCCCTTTCACATTCATACATATGAATAAGGAAAGGAAATTAGGGCATCTCTAAGAAAATTTGAAGGTAAATTCCCCTATGCAATTTATTTCATTAGAAAAAAATTGTCCAATTTTGAACTAAACTATAATGTAACTAAAAAAGAGTTCCTCACTATTGCACATTTTAAAAATAAATTTAGACATTACATCATTGGTTACCAAGTATTCATGCATACTGATCATGCAACAATCAAGCATCTAATTAATAATCCAAATGTTGATTCTCACATAATTAAGTGGTTATTGTTGTTGCAATAATTTGACTTGAAAAATGGGGAAAATAGGATGTTATTGCGGATTTCTTGCCAATACTAACTTTGTCTATAGATGAAGAAATGGTGGATGACCAAATCCCATATGAGCATCTTATTTTCATATCACTTATTTCTCCATGGTTTTCTAACTTTTCCACTATTTAGCTACTGGTTAATTCCATCCTCACCCATCTTCAAAGGAGAAGAGAAATATTGTCAAAAGAAGGATCCTCCTGTACTTGGATTGGGGGAAACCTCTTCAAGCTAGGCCTTGATCAGATTCTGAGAAGATGTGTGAGGGAGGATGAGTCTATGACATCCTATTACCTTTCCATGATGGACACTATGGGGGTAATTTTTCTACAAGGAGGACAACTTACACAATCCTGCAAGAAAGATAATTTTGGCCAACCATTCACAAAGATTCACAGTGATACATTACACAGTGTGATGAGTTCCAGAGGATGGGAGAACCTACTTGGTAGGATGAAATTTCCTTTCAATATCAAGTGTATTTTGAGCCATTTGAGAAATGGAGCAGGGTATTCATTGGTCATATTGTGATCTGAATGCAAAATGGCATCAACCCATGGTATTCATCCACCCATGGTATTGTAAGTGGCATCCACCCATGGTATTGTAAGAGACATCCACCCATGGTATTCGCCCATGGTATTGTGACATCCACCCATGGTATTCATTCACCAATGGAATTGACCCGTGGTATTGTGACATCCGCCCATGGTATTCATTCACCCATGGAATTGACCCGTAGTATTGTGACATCCGCCCATGGTATTCACTCACCCATGGAATTAATCCATAGTATTGTAACTCAAAAAGACTATAAGTAACAAATCGCATTTTGTAAAAGGACAGATTGTCTGCCACAATGTAGCCATTACAGTTATTCTTTGTTTTAATAAAAAAAAATTATTTGTGGTTGTTTATTGGGAATTCTCTTCTTTTTCTTCTGGCATTTCAATTTTCCAGATCTTAGGCACCTCCCCCCAAGATCCATTTCAATCTTTTAGACCTTGAGGGTCTCCCCCTAAGATTCAGATCAATGGTATCGGAGCAGGTTACGATTCCATGGGAATGAGGGTTTCATGCATATTTCAGTTTCAAATTTTTGCAGCAATATTTAAAAAACTTCGGGCATGTGTTACGACCTCCACAGAGCACTTTCTTGGGCCAAACAGAAAGAAATGTTTTTTTTCATTTTTTTGCAGAATTTTTTTTTGGATAGTGAGTTTTCAGATCAAATTTGAAACATTTGTTAGAATATTTATAAAAAAAAAATAACAGATCTATATTCCTTGCAAAAAAATACCAAAATTCAAAAGAAAAATTGGCTGAATCAGAGTCTGGATGAGGGAGATATCGCTGATTTTAAATCAACTATGTTGTAGAATTTTTTTTTTTTTTATGACATTTGGTGGATGGTGATTCTCCTATTACTTTTTGAAGTTTTTGTGCATAATTTTAGAAAGGGGATTGTAGATATGATCTCCTCTTGAAAAATCACCCAATTTATAAAAAAAATTGGGTCAAATCGAAGTTTGGATGTGGGAGATATCGCTGATTTAAAATCAACTATTTTTTTCAGAACTTTTGTGATGTCGGAACAATTGCAGCGTGAATCGAAGATTCTAGAGTGTCTAGATAAGGATTTCCAACACATGGGAAGATGCAAAATGGTCCTTATGCTTTGGAAAATAGGTTCTAATAAGTATTCTAAGTTATATTGACCGAAGTATGTCCATTTTAATTATAGAGCAACATTTGGAGTGGGTTCCCATTGGAGACGTGCCCTCCCACCCCACTTTAGTAGGCACTTGCTTCACATTCATCAGTTTCAACATAGCAGCATTTGGCTTGGTTATTTAGAGACGTGCCCTCCCACCCCATGCTATGTAGGCATCTGCTACTTTATCAAAAACCAACATCATGGTTATGGGTCAACCACACAAAATCCTTGTCATCGAAGTCCATTTGCTAGGCCGCACACTGTTAGGATCACAATTGGTCATAAGCATTACAGGGTATCTCTATCCTCGGATCGTCTTTTGTCATGGTTATGGGTCATCTACAAACGCACAGTTCATCGAAGTCCATTTGCTAGGTCGCACACTATCAGTATCACAATTGGTCACAAGCATTACAGGGTATCTCTATCTTTGGATCTTCATTCTTCATGGTTATGGGTTAACCACATAAAACCCTTGTTTTCTTCATATTCAACAAAGGCTTCATAAGAGAGAACTTCATGCAATGGGGACCATTTCTTATTAAGGAGGGAGGAATGATTTGAATGTAAAATGGCATCAACCCATGTTATTCATCCATCCATGGAATTTACCCATGGTATTTACCCATGGTATTGTAAGTGGCATCCACCCATGGTATTGTAAGTGACATCCACCCATGGTATTCACCCATGGTATTGTGACATCCACCCATGGTATTCATTCACCCATGGAATTGACCCGTGGTATTGTGACATCCACCCATGGTATTCATTCATCCATGGAATTGACACGTGGTATTGTAACTAAAAAAGACTATAAGTAACAAGTCGCATTTTATAAAAGGACAGATTATCCGCCACAATGTAGCTTTTGCATTTATTCTATGTTTTAATAAAAAAAATCTTTGTGGTTGTTTATTGGGCATTCTCCTCTTTTTCTTATGAAATTTCAATTTTTCAGATCTCGGGTGCTGTTATCACCCAAAAATTCTCAAAACATCATTGTGTCAACTTTGCTTTTGGTCATAATTTCAATGAGGAATAAAAGTCATTTTAGTCTTGATAAAAGGGTAAGTGATAGGGTTTGAAGTCTTAAAATGTCATCTTTCATTTCCAAATAAAGTCCTTTAGGTTCGCTTCATGGTCAAATAGGTCACATTTCCCATTTTTTGCTTTTCACTCCCTCATTTTGTCACCTTTCTCTCCACATTCGAATATCATTACTTAAACAAGGTACCCAAGCTCCTTTCTGTCATTTAATTTTCAACACTTGCATGTATCAGTAAGTTGTCACCTTTGAAAAGTTAACTTTGTGACAAACAACTTGCTGCCCAAATAGTTTTTTACAGTTGTCATATTTTTAAGAGGGCAGTTTGGGTTATAAAGGGAAATTGCCATAAAGATGAAATCATAAAAATAAGGCTATGTGTTTGGATAGGAGCCTATAGATCTTTAACTGATCATGGATGACCTCAGCTTCAAACAAGCTTTCATCTAGATAGGTTACATGTATTTCTACCAGGAGATGAAAGGGGATTTGTGTGTTTCTTGGACTGTTTTGAGCTGTTGGTTTCAAAAGGAATTTTCAGGAAAATGAAGATGAGTTTCAAAAATATGGAGGTTTTTTCTAAGAACATAAAAAGGAACAAAAAACTCTTTCAAATTTCTCCCAGGTGCTACCAATTTGGAGATTCGAAGTTTCCTTTGAGACCTATTTTCAGAATTTTGAATTTTCCCTGTTTTATACATGATTTTATAATGCAAATTACGGACAACTGAAGCTGGCTTTCAAAAAACCGAGAGAGGTTTTTCTTATAAAAATTATTATATAAAAACACCTCCTCCATTTTTCTAACATCTATTAGGGATCAAGAGATAGGAGCTCAAGAGTGGATCCTTCTTTTTTAGGAAAAACAAAGTTATTTTTATTGGTTGATGAAGTGGTTGAAGGTGAAAAGGTTGTTTCTTGAGGAGGGAGAAAGGTTAAGAGCAGCTAATAATGAAATTTCTGGACTAAGGAAGAGAGAAATAAGGCATGTTGCTGAGAAGACAAATTTCAAGAGGATAAAGGCTCTCTGGGAAATTGAAAAAGTTTCCAAACCAGAAATAGTCAACAGTGAAGCTCAGTACTTTACTTGGATTGTACCTGCAATTAAAGAATCCAGATTTGTAAGGATGATGAATGTTCAGTTGAAAGCTACTAACAGGATATTGAAGAGACAGGTTGAAGACCTATAAATACAATTAACAAAATATGAAGAGAGGCTACATCAACAATGAAATAGGGTGATGAAAAAGGGAAATAAAAGATATATCTTAAATCAGTTTTGATATTAAAAAGAATATCATTTTTTGAAGAGGAACATCTTATAAAGTTAATTTTTTTTTGTTTTTTGTGATCATATAAATCCTTATGAAATTTTGAAAATCCCCAAACTTCAATTTTTGAAAATTGCGCTGAAAAAAGAGCATACACAGCAGTTTCGTAGCGCGCTACGAAACTATTGAAGGTGAACTTTTAGCACTTTATATATGTATTTTGGAGGTAAGGCCTGATAAGTTTCAAGTTTTGATGTTGCTGGTAGACATATGAAGATCATAGATGAAGTTTCAGATTTCAAAGATGTAGAAAGAATGGTTCAAAGAAGTATTTTACAGTAATATAAAAGTTGCGCAACGAAAACAGGCTGTTTTCGTAGCACAGTCATGTTTCATCTTCTTCTCCATTTGTTCGAGGTTATCCTTTTGCACAGGTGGAAAACTGAATTTTAATGGATTGCTAACACATGTCACATATATGAAACAATCATCAATGCCAGCAAAAATGCTCGAAGATAAGCATAAAGGATTAAGGGCTAAAAAGGAGGAACTCTATCTCCTTGTTTTTAGGATAGATAGGTCATGAATTAGTAGGGTTTGTAACAATGATGGATACATCATAAATGTCGAAGACATGGACTAGAAGCTATCAAAGAATGTATTTAAGTCATAGATAAGGTTTTTGAAACATTTTTTAGGAGTTTCACTCCTATTTTTATTAGGAATCCTAAAAGACAGTTAGCTGTCAGTTTGTAATTAAGAAGTTTGTTTTATGAGTAGATAGGTGTCAATTTTAGAAATTCAAATTATCCTAAGGATGGATCATAGAATCCAAGGTTGTAAAAACTCTATATGAAGCATGAAATCAGATTCCTCTAGGTTGGTAATTTCATTAGCAAAAAAAAGTTGTGTTATTGTAAGAAACTGTGGTTTTTCAAACTAAATACATAGATCAGTTTGACTACTCAAGATTCACAAGGAGGTTATGTGTTTGATGTTCTTATGGCATTTTTCAATTACTTATTTGCAGTGATATGAGCTTGTGATACGTAGAATTCATTGGACAATGCTCTAACTTCCTTCACATGCTTGTAAACTGTGTTGATTCATTGTGTTACTGTTTTACTTATAAACCTAAACTCTAAGTGCCTTGACTTCCATGTTTTGCTGATCATGTTGTTTTTTTGAAGAATTTCTTGACTCCATAGCCCAATAGATGTTTGCTAATCTTTGATTCAACCAGTCAACCAGTTATACATTTGTCCATTATTTTTCCTAGAGTTAGCCATCTAATTATTAATCAAAAATCTTAAACCTATTGAGAGAGCCCTCTCAGGTTGAGGAGGTTAAGCCTCAACCAAAAGATTGGTTTGAAAGAGTTACTCAGAGTCTACTTGATTAGCGGCCTATCAAGGCCATATTTTGGTGATACCATTTTGGTGGGTCTGCCAGGAGCCTAAAGATTACTCATTCCTGAAATCAAGAAGCTGAACTTCTGAAGGTAGCAGGAGCTTAGGAAGCTGTTCGAGGCTCCATCTACCTTGGCGACTCCACAGATCAAATAACAAATTGGAAGTTGAATCCACTGCTAGAAAATTAGTAGCTTGATGAAGTTTCAAGATGAGTGTCATTGCAAGAATGAATGCCGGGTATGCCCCTATGAATCGGTCTCATATCCTTGGTTTTCCAAATCCTATGCCAAAGGTTGAATGGTTAGATGATCTTCCAATATTCAAATATGAAAAGAAAGACAATGTTGCTATTCATTTGGTTAGGTTCCTGTTGAAGCCTCGAAAATCGCTGCAACAACATGGGGGAAACCACCCGGTCCAGACCTTAGTACAGCTCCTTTTCCGTTTGGGATAGTGGCTCCGACTAGGGATAATGGGACCACTTTCCCAGAAATAGATAAGTGGGGTGGGTGAATGATTGATAGATTACACTAGCGGTGAGCGAAAGGCTAAAACTATTATCAGAAATACAAATAAATGAAACTATCCCGGGAATCTATTGAGCTCTAAAGCGTATCGTTTGATGTTCTATGTCTAAAAGACAAGCATATAGATGACTGTATCTTTCCAACATAGATATTAATTCATTTAAGATTGTTGTGCCTAAATAGTTAAGCAGAGCGATTGAAGCGAAATTACCACACTTCAAACATCTATATCATTATCATACACATGATTAAGAGCAAAGGCACATCACCAAACATCCAATAGTGGAATGAATAAGATCTGCTATTATAGCACATGCATATAATCAACGATAGAAAAAATAATTACATAACAATTCATATAAACGGAATGAATTCAGACATAGATAAAAATACCATATGAGCTGCGTGACACTCCCAGATATCAATCGCTATGTGCAGTTCTTCCTTTAATGCAAAAACATTCTCAATCAACGACAATAGTGCACAATTGCATAAAGAAGCTTCCTTATTAAATTAAGAACACTTGGTCAAGTTTCATAAAAGAATATTGACTGAAGCACAGTAGTGCAAACTTCAGTCTATTAAGTCTCTTACAAAATTTTACGACCCTTTCTAAAAACATGAAAGGGTCTATAAATACAATACTAATTTAAATATCTACTAAACAGAAATGCTACTAAATTGATATCAATAACTCTTGATCCTATTTTGGCTAGCAATCTGGCAAGCTGGAGGGTGATTCATCAAGTCGGCTGCTTTCCTTTGAATCTGAGCTGATTTATTGCAAGCATTGGCTCAACTTTCGAAGGTTTGTTGAGGCGCGAAATGAGTTGGGCAGCATAGGTGGCATCTTGAATATTGGGAACCATACACCCGATTGCATCTGTTAAACACTTAAGGGCGGCTCTTTGTGTATGTGGCTTAATTAGGAAGAGCCAATATGTATCCAAGTTTAAACTATTAATCCCGGCGATTAATCTTCCCTTTTCTTCTAACTCAGGATAACATGATTGCTCCAATGTATTTGTTGTTGTCATATTTCCTGGTGTTCATTGGGAAATCATATTTGCCAAGTAGAGAGTGTTGTTGACTAAATCAACTAGATTGCTAGAAGTTGATTTACATCTTGAAGCCGCTCTCTCTACTTTCATCACCTGAGTGTGCCATTCTGTGAAAAGTATATCCTTATATGTTTCAAGTATCCTGGGAAAATTTGCTGCTTTTCCCTTATCAGAATCTTGCCAGTCAAGATATGCAGTAATGGCCTCTTCGGCTTGATTTAATTGATCCCTGGCCTTCTCTACCTGCTCATTTATAGATATAGTTAACTCGCATAGTGGCTCAGCTTGAGCGATCTGTTGACACAAGAGTCTAACTTGAGATATTAACGCATTGTTTATCAATGATGCTTCTTTTCTGAACTCTGCCATTTGCGAAGCACCTTTCATTTTTTCTAGCTGCGATGACATTTGAGCGATTTGCTCATCTTTGTTTTTCATCATTTGTTCATTTGTTGTTCTCAATTGTGCCAATGCCTCCGTCAATTCTTTTTGTTTCTGGATCGCACTTTGGTCGATCCTTTGCTTTTCTGCTTGCAATTGCTGGGTTAATTGATTGTTCATTTGCTGTTCCAGCAACTGCTCCTCTGCTTGCACTGCCTTCTGCTTTATCTCAGCCAATTCCACCTATAATGTAGAGATTTCTTGGTCCTTATTCTTCAATAGAAGGCTTACCTCCGATGCTTTGTCGATTGTTGCTGCCGAATAGGCTCCAGCATATTGTGACAACTTTGTTAGGTCATCGGAGGGGTCCAATTTCTCCTTCCATACTACATTACCCGTGACTGTTTGCTTCGGAAAGATAGAAGGTTGATCAATCCTTCGTCTTTTCCTTGATCGTTTTACAACTGCTATATGCCTCGGGCTGTAGAAGACATCCAATGGTGGGATATCTTCTATCTGTAGAATGATTTGATCGGTGGGGTCTTTTGGAATTATCTCAACATCCTTAGAACTGGGTTGGCCTCTGGTTCCACTTAGAACCTGAGGTGAAGTAACGTCTTGCATGTCGTTAGTCTTAGAAGTGTCTGTATCTTTTGAGACTTCTAATCCATTGATGATAGAATGAAACTGCTGCCATTCTAGGAGCAATTTAGGGTATGTGGTAGTGTCCACATTGACATCAGTGGTGGTCTATTGCCCTTTCTCAGTTTGAGACTCCTTCTGTACTTGTTCCTGCTCTTTCCTCTTATGCTCCTCTTGTTCCCTCTGTTGTCTATCCTCATGTTCTTTCTTTAGCTGTTCTTCCTGCTCCTTCCTCTGCTTTTCCTCCTGCTCCTTATTATGATCTTTTGTTATAGCAGGAGGTTCCTTTAACTGTTGCCGACCAGAATCGCTTGAAGATGTCGCTGGGGTCGTTGCTAGTAAATATAGAGGCAGAGTTTGCTACCTCTGTTCTCTAAGTTTATTGAACTCAGTCAACCCTTCATCATTATATTTCATCCTAGCGAATTCTTTAGCCTGACCTATGGTTTCAATTGAAGTGAACAGGTCATCAAATATATCTTCCTGATGCTCAAACTTTGTTAATTTGGCTTGTTCTAATGCGGCAAAGGCAACTTGCTTTGGATCAAATGCCCTGTTTGGGATTGTGGCCAGAGTTAAAGATTGAATCTTTGTGGCTTCCTTTTCTGCATGTTTGAGATCATGCAGCATATAGACACCACACCTCAAGAGAAAGGAGGGCCAGCCTTTTTTCTTTTCTCTTTTGACAGTCTGTGTAGTACTCTCAACCATAATCTGATACACGATTTCTCTTGCTAGCAGCTTATCTGGAATATATAAAGGGAGAACATGTGGGTTGGCTTGGCTGCCGTAAACTCTGATATAAGTAAATGTCTCTTCTCCAAACCAACTTGCCACTGTTGGTAAATCAAAGGAAGCTTGATAGGAAATCTTCGGAATGGGTTTATCAAAAGTGGAATAGTAAATGGGTACCATAAAGCCATTACAAATTTGATACAGGTGGTGTTTGTAAGAAGACTTCCACAATTTTTGGTGATATATATGAATGGGTGAGGGGTCCTGTGCAGTCCACCTCCAACCGAGGATAGGAAATTCGGAATTGAAACATAATGTGTCTAAGATATATGCACTATAATAAAATGGGGGAATTACCCTTTTAGTGACCACAGTCTTATTTCTAAAATCACGGACAACTACTGATAGTTTATACGAGAGAATAGTAGCCCAATCCATAATTATACTATATACTTCTGCCTCCATAAGAGGAACCATTTCTATGGTAAAACTAGCAGAGTCATGCAATCCCCATAGCCTACACATCATTATCCTCACATAACAATAAGGAGAAGCCAAAGAATCAACCGAGTACTTACCGGAAGATTCGTGTTCGTGCTTGTTCAGATTTTGTCTCCAATCCTTGATGGGTTCAGATTCAATTTCATTTTCGCTTGCAAACTTCTCCAGGAAGTCCTTGTTATATATTTTCTCTGGCTCGGGAAAATGATACATTTGTATTAGGTCATCTGCCTTGAATGATCCGAAAATCCTCCCATCTCTGGTGCTGAAAGTTCTGTCCAAGATTGGGATTTCTTCAATCGCCCATCGCACAACGTCTGTGTATGGGAGAATTTGCTCCCTGGCTGCTATTCTGTGAAGGAAAGAGTCGGCTAAATCTTTGAGAGTACAACCAGACTTCCGTAGTAAATCCACACTAGCTTCTGTTACCATCTTCTGTGGTTTCTCGGCTTCAATTAGGTCGTAAGTGCCTTGCCAAGTAACTCTGGTGAGACCCGTGCATGTAGTATCAGATATTAGGCCCTTCTTCCTGTTTACAGCAGCTTGTCCTGCAACTGGTGGAGCGGAAGCACCCGCAGTCTTCTTGGATTTCTTTCGCATCTTGCTCAAACTTCTGTCTATGGATGAATTCTGCACAGAGAGGAAATTGCGCGTAATACAGAGAGATAACAATGAAAACTTGCAAGTGACGATAACATATGAATAAGTGCGCAATAAGGTATTTAGCCTTTAAAATGGGCGTGGACACAATCCATAGAAAGATTTTAAGACATGATCCCATTAATTGGCCGTATAAAAACTTGTCATCCTTTAAATGCCCATTAAATCGTTATTCGGGTGAATAATTCCCTTAAGCATGCAATGGACGTTTTGGCAGCTGAGCGCAAGTGATCAAGCTTTAAATATGAATGAATTGTGCTATCCCATCACTTTAACGGCTTTTTATTGAAAACTGCGCTTTATCGCATCGCATCGGGTGTATGACAAGTGCGCCTTAATGATGTGTATTGGATACCGCCGATCGCCGAATGCAGTATCGCATCGGTGAAAATCTCTGAGTGCATCAAGACTTAAGTGAAAATAAACCGTCGATTGCCAAATGCCGATTGCGCATCGCATCGGTGAAAAGCTCTGAGTGCATCAAGACTTAATTGAAAATAAACCGCTGATCGCCGAACACCGATTGCGCATCGCATCGGGGCTAATGGCATAGGGTGCTTTGAGATGTGCATTGGATATTGCCGATTGCCGATTGCGATATCGCATCAGTGGAAAGCTTTGTGCCACTTATATATATTTCTTATGTCATTGCGATATGCGATCTTGCGATCGCTTTATCGCAATGACCAAGATTCACTTTATTTCTTTAAATGGGTTTGTTCAAAAGGGTTTTATAATATGCATTCATTTGATTATCGGACTTTTTGAACAATAAAAGTATTGATATCAATTTTACTTTAAAGGGACCCATTTCATAGGTTGATGTTTTATGAATAAAAATGATATGAAATGGGGGGTTGTTTGTAGAGCACAACAATTGGAGATTCGCTGGAAGAACCAGTTATCTCTGGAAAAATAAAAAATACTTAAGTTTTTTCAAAATAGAGTTTCAACTAAAAGGGGAAAATTCTGATATAACTAGATATTTATGCATTCTGAATATCATGAAACTAATTTTGGTAACTTCCTCCCTTTGCTAACTTGAAATAAGTACATTTTAAGTCTTAAATGGGCCTTTATTGGTTTATAAAGATAAAAATAGAAAATATTTCCAAATCAACCTTTATAGTAAACTCGTCTGTCATAGGTAGAGCCTCTGCTGCTAGCAAACATTTATAGTTTCGACAGGGATACCTTTTAACCATGTAATTGTCCATTGTCCCATCCAATTAAGAGTGTGATTATCAGAATGAATTCAACATTGTTTCATATTTTGTTCAATCTTTTCTTTTTTCTGTCATTAGGCGGATAAAAAGTCATTGGCCCTGGTTTGGTGGCAGCTGTTGACAATGCCTTCACTGTTAGTCAATCTAACTGAACAAGCTAGCTCTGATGAGCCCCTTGTCTTTGCAAATTTTAAGCCATTACCCTGTTTTGGTATGCAGTATTGGTAATGTCAGTTAAACTATTTCCCTATGAACATGGTAAGCAGGCTTGTAATAAGACCTCTTATCTTTAATATCTTATATTTTAGAATTACACTTTGAATAATCATAAACTTTAATGAATGGGATGAACAATCTTTTCCTTAAGAGTCAATGGATGACATGTTAAGAGTTGAAGATGCTGAAATTGAATTGGCTTCTATCTTTGATATTGATAACCTTTTGAGACCAATTCGAAAATAGAAAATGATTTACATTACTTCTATGCTTTGGGAGGAGTTCACCAAATTTAAATTGTGGCTTCAGAATACAATGATACCTAATTTCCCAAAAATTATCCCTTTCGGTTAAAAGTTCTATTGTTTGAAAGCAAACATTCATAATACTTCTGTGAGACAACTTTTCAAACATAACAAAAGGTCAATGGAAGATGCCTTTGAACTTTATTTCCTAAAAATCCTACAAACTATAAAATCCTACAGAAATGAAAGGAGAAGGGGTTACCTTCTCAATTGAAGATTTTTTTTAAGATAAGGCCATTAACAGGGAGAGAATCCCTCAAACCTGCTAAATCTTACAATACAAAGGTCGAATGGCCTACCTTCTCACAAATCTGAAATGGTCCAAGCCACAACTTCTGGAACTTGGTGTGTTTGCCCTTGTCTTCATGGGCTTTGTCCCATTTCAGAACTAAATCGCCGACTTGGAATTGTTTTGAACCAGATGAGACTGAATCAAAAGCTGCTTTGATGATTTGTTGATGTTTGGCATGGGTATCTTTGGCTTTTTCTCTTTCTTCTTCTAGTTTTAAAAGTTGGTCATATCTAAGTTGAATAGAAGAGGAAGGAGCTTCCTCAATGAACTGCACTAGGGCTAAAGAAGGAAGAACAAGGTTTGTGGGCAGTATTGCTTCTTTTTCCATACACAAGATTAAATGGAGAGGTTCCTATAGAAGCTTTCTGTGTTATCCTATCAGCCCATAATGCAAACACTAAGGATTTGTGCCAATTTCTATGATTTTGTTCGATAGTTCGCTTGATGATTTTGATTAGATTCTTATTAGTAGACTCTGCTAAACCATTACCCTGGGGATAGTAATTAGCAGAATACTTTAACTTAAATTCTCTCTTAATAGCAAAATCAAACATAGCATTGCCTGAGAAATAAGAAGCATTATAAAAAACAAGAGCATTTGGGACACCAAACCTGGTAATGATGAATTGATCTATGAATTCAATGATTGCTTCAGAATTTGTTGTCTTGAAAGGGATTGCCTCAACCCATTTAGTGAAATAGTCGGTAGTGGTAAGAATATATTTATGCTGTTTGGAAGAAGGTGGATTAATTTCGCCAATGATATCCAATCCCCATTGCTCAAATGGTTGTTCAATGTTGACTGGTTGCAAAGGGAAAGCCAGTTTTCGTTGTCTTCCACTAGAAGTTTGGCAATTGAGGCATTTCCTTACATACTCGTGGGCATCTCTAAATAAAGTTGGCCAATAATATCCAGCATGAATAATCTTGTGAGTTGTTGTGTCAGCTCCAAAATGTCCTCCTGCTAGTCCATCATGTAACTCCTGCAAAACCTTTTGGGTTTCAGGTTTCTCAAGGCATCTTAGTAAAATAGAATCATAATTCTTCTTAAAAAGCACATCATCAATAATCGTAAAACTCTTTGCTTTTAACCTGATGGCCCTTTTGCTCTTGTAAGATAAATTTGGAGGAGCATAGCCATTTTTTAAATAAAATATTAAATCTGCATATTGAGATTCGGAATCAGTGACACTTATCTGATTGATTTCTTCAGTTGGATCTGCATCGCTTGATTCGGGAATGTTGGATGCTCCTACCAATATCCTGCAAAAACCTTGGCCTCTAACAATCTTTGCTGGCCTAATTTCTAAGTCATACTCTTGAAGCGCTGTGACCCAATTTGCCCTTTTTTCACCCAGTTCTTTTTGGATTAATAGCTGCCTTACAGCTGGGAAAGGAACTATAACTTTTGTGTGGGTTTTCAGAAGGAAGGGTCTGTAATGTTTGACTGCTTTAAACACATCAAAGGCTTTTTTTTCCACATCGGAGTAATTCAATTCGGCACCCTGAAGATTTGAGCTAAAAAATGAAATGGGTGCCTCCAAATTGTGATCATTTAGTTGCGTGAGTACTGCAGCATATGAAGAGTCGGATGCGATAGTATACAATGTAAAATGATTAGAGAAATTTGGAGTATTTAAGGAAGGGGCGTTGATTATGGATTGCTTGATCAAATCAAAAGCTTCTTTTTCTAGCGATCTCCACTTAAAGACTAAATTTTTCTTAATCATTGTTTGGAGTGGCAAAATAATTTGAGAGAAATATGGAACAAATCTTTTAACAAAATTAATCTGGCCTAGAAATGACTGCATTGATTTCTTATTGTGAGGGAATGGGATTTCAGAAATTTCTTTGATCCGATCAGGATCGAT
>APFE030283254.1:41545-54796 GCA_000404065.3 Pinus taeda | reverse complement strand
AACGTTTTAGATGTTGAAGGAGAATTAGAAGTTGAAGGCTGGTTTTGGGGAACTACTGCAGGTGATTTCTTTGGAGGTACTTTTTCCTTTTTTGTGGCAGCACCTGCACTCCTTTTCTTTGAAGTCGCTTGGACAGGTTCAGAAGTACTTTTACTTCTAGTGGTGACTGGGAAGGCTTCTTCTTCATTTTCGGTATTAGAATTGGGGAGTATAAAATCCCACATTCCATGGCATTCAACTACTTCTTCTTCATCGTCAGTTGGTGAGGTTGCCTCTTCTTCCTCCTCCTCTTGCTCTGAATTTGCGTTAGATATGACATTGGGTGGCTTTGTTTCAGTTTTCTTATAAGTCCTAAATGGTCTTTTGTTTGAAGTTTCAGCCACATGTTTCTTTATGTCAATCATTTCGTTAGACAAAGTTTTCTGGACCTTTTGCAAACCTTCCATGTCATATGGGTCTTTCGGGCTTTTCTTCTTGGAGTCTTCTTTAAAAGAGACTTTTTTATCTTTTCTGTCTTCCAAGGCAGATTTCTTTTCTAAGGCATTGATGCATTTTTCCATAGCAAGTGCTTCTTTCATATTTTTGGCTAAGGTAGGTTTCGTAGCCCTATCTACAAAAATGGCTATATTGGCAGGTAGGGTAGTGATATACCATTCACTTCGAATTTGTTCACTTGGTTTGGAAGCTGTAGGGATTTTGTTCAGGAGTTTATTGAAGCGAGCATTAAATTCCTTAATTGGTTCCCTATGCTCTATTCTTAGATTGGAGAGATCGTTTATTAAAGTAGCCAAAGACCTATCATCTCCATATTTGGTAAGAAACTGCTCTTGGTAGGTGTCCCAACTGGTAATGGAACCAGAGGGTAAAGAGAAATACCAGGATCCTGCTAATCCTTGCAAAATGTAAGGGAAAAGTCTAACAACAACATCTTGTTCTGTTACCCCTTTCAAGTTGACTGCCAACATGAAATTATTAATGTGCTCCTCGGCCTGGGTTCCATCATCTGGATTAAACTTGGGGAGCCATTTTTCCGGATAATCTGGTAATGGATGTAATGGTGCAGGCATATTGACTGCACCAGGTCTGGTCCATGGATCTACCATTGTAATAGCATCGGTGGTTGGTACTACCGTTGGGATTCCAGATGTATGGGAAGTAAATAATATCGAGGAGTGAGCAGATTGAGATGTTGAGGCTTCTATTCCCTGGTGAACAACAATATGTAATGGAGGAGTGGATGGTTGACTTTGCAGATGGGGAGATGAAATGGATGATGTGGATGAAAGCTCTCCACTATTAGATCCTTCAGTATATTTCTTGGCTTTTTTCCTTTTGGGTAAAGGGAACTCGGTGGGTTCAATACCAAGCTTTTCGCTATGAAGTCTGGTAAGTGGATGAGATAAATTGAACTGCGAAGTCACACTGCTTTGTGATACCTCAGATTTCTGTGGTGAAATCGAGAAGCTCTGAAGTTTGTGGATAAGAGACTGGACTTCATGGGATTCAAGACTTAATTGTTCTGGAGTATGATGAGTTTGAGCAGTGGTAGTTGATTCCTCTTCTTCATGATTGTATGCTGGAGAACCCGCATGCGATCGAGAATAACGAGGAGTTTTGGAGGGAGAATTACTCTTAGAATGGCTTGCAGATTTGGGTTTGCTTGCCATTCACAGTCAGGGCCCTCCTTTTAGCGCCAAAAATGTTGAAGCCTCGAAAATCGCTGCAACAACATGGGGGAAACCACCCAGTCCAGACCTTAGTACAACTCCTTTTCCATTTGGGATAGTGGCTCCGACTGGGGATAATGGGACCAGTTTCCCAGAAATAGATAAATGGGATGGGTGAATGATTTATAGATTACACTAGCGGTGAGCGAAAGGCTAAAACTATTAACAGAAATATAAATAAATGAAACTATCTGGGGAATCTATTGAGCTCTAAAGCATAGCGTTTGATGTTCTATGTCTAAAAGACAAGCATATAGATGACTGTATCTTTCCAACATAGATATTAATTCATTTAAGATTGTTGTGCCTAAATAGTTAAGCAGAGTGATTGAAGCAAAATTACCACACTTTAAACATCTATATCATTATCATACACATGATTAAAAGAAAAGGAACATCACCAAACATCCAATAGTGGAATGAATAAGATCTGCTATTATAGCGCATGCATATAATCAATGATAGCAAAAATAATTACATAACAATTAATATAAACGGAATGAATTCAGACATAGATAAAATACCATATGAGTTGCGTGACACTCCCAGATATCAATCGCTATGTGCAGTTCTTCCTTTAACACAAAAACATTCTCAATCAATGACAATAGTGCACAATTGCATAAAGAAGCTTCCATATTAAATTAAGAACACTTGGTCAAGTTTCATAAAAGAATATTGACTGAAGCACAGTAGTGCAAAGTTCAGTCTATTAAGTCTCTTACAAAATTTTACGACCCTTTCTAAAAACATGAAAGGGTCTATAAATACAATACTAATTTAAATATCTACTAAACATAAATGCTACTAAATTGATATCAATAACTCTTGATCCTATTTTGGCTAGCGATTTGGCAAGCTGGAGGGTGATTCATCAAGTCGGCTGCTTTCCTTTGAATCTGAGCTGATTTATTGCAAGCATTGGCACAACTTCCGGAGGTTTGTTGAGGCCTGAACTGAGTTGGGCAGCATAGGTGGCATCTTGAATATCGGGAATCATACACCCGATTGCATCTGTTAAACACTTAAGGGCGGCTCTTTGTGTATGTGGCTTAATTAGGAAGAGCCAATATGCATCCAAGTTTAAACTATTAATCCCGGCGATTAATCTTCCCTTTTCTTCTAACTCAGGATAACATGATTGCTCCAATTTATTTGTTGTTGTCATCTTTCCTGGTGTACATTGGGAAATCATATTTGCCAAGTAGAGAGTGTTGTTGACTAAATCAACTAGATTGCTAGAAGTTGATTTACATCTTGAAGCCCCTATCTCTGCTTTCATCACCTGAGTGTGCCATTCTGTGAAAAGTATATCCTCATATGTTTCAAGTATCCTGGGCAAATTTGCTGCTTTTCCCTGATCAGAATCTTGCCAGTCAAGATATGCAGTAATGGCCTCTTCGGCTTGATTTAATTCATCCTTGGCCTTCTTTACCTGCTCATTTATAGATATAGTTAACTCACACAGTGGCTCAGCTTGAGCGATCTATTGACACAAGAGTCTAACCTGAGATATTAACGCTTTGTTTATCAATGATGCTTCTTTTCTGAACTCTGCCACTTGCGAAGCACCTTTCATCTTTTCTAGCTGTGATGACATTTGAGCGATTTGCTCATCTTTGGTTTTCATCATTTGTTCATTTGCTGTTCTCAATTGTGCCAATGCCTCTGTCAATTCTTTCTGTTTCTGGATCGCACTTTGGTCGATCCTTTTCTTTTCTGCTTGCAATTGATGGGTTAATTGATAGTTCATTTTCTGTTGTGCCAGCAACTGCTCCTCTGCTTGCGCTGCCTTCTGCTTTGTCTCAGCCAATTTCACCTGTAATGCAGAGATTTCTTGGTCCTTATTCTTCAATAGAAGGCTTACCTCTGATGCTTTGTCAATTGTTGTTGCCGAATAGGCTCCAGCATATTGTGACAACTTTGTTAGGTCATCGGAGGGGTCCAATTTCTCCTTCCATACTACATTACCCGTGACTGTTTTCTCCGGAAAGATAGAAGGTTGATCAATCCTTCGTCTTTTCCTTGATCGCTTTACAACTGCTCTATGCCTCGGGCTGTAGAAAACATCCAATGGCGGGATATCTTCTATCTACAGAATGATTTGATTGGTGGGGTCTTTTGGAATTATCTCAACATCCTTAGAACTGGGTGGGCTGCTGGTTCCACTTAGAACCTGAGGTGAAGTAACGTCTTGCATGTCGTTAGTCTTAGAAGTGTCTGTATCTTTTGAGCCTTCTAATCCATTGATGATAGAATGAAACTGCTGCCATTCCTGGAGCAATTTAGGGTATGTGGTAGTGTCCACATTGACATCAGTGGTGGTATGTTGCCCTTTCTTAGTTTGAGACTCCTTCTGTACTTGTTCCTGCTCTTTCCTCTTATGCTCCTCTTGTTCCCTCTGTTGTCTATCCTCATGTTCTTTCTTTAGCTGTTCTTCCTGCTCCTTCCTCTGCTTTTCCTCCTGCTCCTTATTATGATCTTTTGTTATAGCAGGAGGTTCCTTTAACTGTTGCCGACCAAACTCGCTTGAAGATGTTGCTGGGGTCGTTGCTAGTAAATCTAGAGGTAGAGTTTGCAACCTCTGTTCTCTAAGTTTATTGAACTTAGTCAACCCTTCATCATTATATTTCATCCTAGCGAGTTCTTTAGCCTGACCTATGGTTTCAATTGAAGTGAACAAGTCATCAAATAGATCTTCCTGATGCTCAAAATTTGTTAATTTGGCTTGTTCTAATGCGACATAGGCAACTTGCTTTGGATCAAATGCCCTGTTTGGGATTGTGGCCAGACTTAAAGATTGAATCTTTGTGGCTTCCTTTTCTGCATGTTTGAGATCATGCAACGTATAGACACCACACCTCAGGAAAGGAGGGCCAACCTCTTTTCTTTTCTCTTTTGAGAGTTTGTGTGGTACTCTCAGCCATAATCTGATACGCGATTTCTCTTGCTAGTAGCTTATCTGGAATATATAAAGGGATAACATGTGGGTTGGCTTGGCTACCGTAAACTTTGATATAGGTAAATTTCTCTTCTCCAAACCAACTTGCCACTGCAGGTAAATCAAAGGAAGCTTGATAATTCGGAATGGGTTTATCAAAAATGGAATAGTAAATGGGTACCATAAAGCCATTACAGAATTGATACAGGTGGTGTTTGTAAGAAGACTTCCACAATTTTTGGTGATATATATGAATGGGTGAGGGGTCCTATGCAGTCCACCTCCAACCGAGGACAGGAAATTCAGAATTGAAACATAATGTGTCTAAGATATATGCACTATAATAAAATGGGGGAATTACCCTTTCAGTGACCACAGTCTTATTTCTAAAATCACGAACAACTACTGCTAGTTTATCCGAGAGAATAGTAGCCCAATCCATAATTATACTGTTTACTGCTGCCTCCATAAGAGGAACCATTTCTATGGTAAAACTAGCAGAGTCATGCAATCCCCATAGCCTACACATCATTATTCCCACATAACAATAAGGAGAAGCCAAAGAATCAACCAAGTACTTACCGGAAGATCCGTGTTTGCGCTTGTTCGGATTTTGTCTCCAATCCTTGATGGGTTTGGATTCAATTTCATTTTCGCTTGCAAACTTCTCCAGGAAGTCCTTGTTATATATTTTCTCTGGCTCAGGAAAATGATACATTTGCCTTAGGTCATCTGCCTTGAATGATCCGAAAATCCTCCCATCTCTGGTGTTGAAAGTTCTGTCCAAGATTGGGATTTCTTCAATCGCCCATCGCATAACATCTGTGTATGGGAGAATTTTCTCCCTGGCTGCTATTCTGTGAAGGAAAGAGTCGGCTAAATCTTTGAGAGTACAATCAGACTTCCGTAGTAAATCCACACTAGCTTCTATTACCGTCTTCTGTGGTTTCTCGGCTTCAATTAGGTCGTAAGTGCCTTGCCAAGTAACTCTGGTGAGACCCGTGCATGTAGTATCATATATTAGGCCCTTCTTCTTGTTTACAGCAGCTTGTCCTGCAACTGGTGGAGCGGAAGCACCCGCAGTCTTCTTGGATTTCTTTCCCATCTTGCTCAAACTTCTGTCTATGGATGAATTCTGCACAAAGAGGCAATTGCGCGTAATACAAAGAGATAACAATGAAAAATTGCAAGTGATGATAACATATGAATAAGTGCGCAATAAGGTATTTAGCCTTTAAAATGGGCGCGGACACAATCCATAGAAAGATTTTAAGACATGATCCCATTAATTGGCCGTATAAAAACCTGTCATCCTTTAAATGCCCATTAAATCATTATTCGGGTGAATAATTCCCTTAAGCATGCAATGGATGTTTTGGCGGCTGATCCCAAGTGATCAAGCTTTAAATATGAATTAATTGTGCTATCCCATCACTTTAACGACTTTTTATTGAAAACTGCACTTTATCGCATTGCATCGGGTGTATGACAAGTGCGCCTTAATGATGTGTATTGGATACCGCTGATCGCCGAATGTGGTATCGCATCGGTGAAAAGCTCTGAGTGCATCAAGACTTAAGTGAAAATAAACCGCCGATCGCTGAATGCCGATTGCACATTGCATCGGTGAAAAGCTCTGAGCGCATCAAGACTTAAGTGAAAATAAATCGCTGATCGCCGAACGCTGATTGTGCATCGCATCGGGGCTAATGGCATAGGGCGCTTTGAGATGTGCATTGGATATTGCCGATTTCCGATTGCAATATCGCATCGATGGAAAGCTTTGTGCCACTTATATATATTGCTTATGTCATTGCGATATGCGATCTTGCGATCGCTTTATCGCAATGACCAAGATTCACTTTATTTCTTTAAATGGGTTTCTTCAAAAGGGTTTTATAATATGCATTCATTTTATTATCGGACTTTTTGAACAATAAAAGTATTGATATCAATTTTACTTTAAAGGGACCCATTTCATAGTTTGATGTTTTATGAATAAAAATGATATGAAATGGGGGGTTGTTTGTAGAGCACAACAGTTCCATATGCATTTACACATTCGTAAGGTTCAGTTCCCTGAATATTGTCTCATAAAGGTGTTTATGACCACTTTAGAAGGAAAAGCATAGTCTTGGTATAAAGGCTTGGAAAATGGTTCATTATATTCTCTTGCTAATTTCCATGATGTATTCTATGAGATGTATAAAGAGTGTCATCCCTCCTTATTGCTGGTCAAATATTGTTGTAAACATTCTATGAGTTTTATTCAATACTTGGAGGATTGTTGTGATGATGATGAATTCATGGATGAAGAAATTTTAGAGGCTCTTCATAAAAATACATTTCAACACCAAGAATAAAGCATAACATCCCATAAAATGCAACATGAAAATCACTAGGGGCTTACTTATGAAAACCATGTTACATCCTCTGAGATTAATGTAAAGATGCAGCAAACTTGCCAGTATTTTGATCATAGAGAGTATGAAAATAATTGCAAACACCAAGAAGAAATATTGGAAGATAGCCTTTATAACCCTTAGGGAGAGGAAGAGGTTGATTTTTTATGTCATACTTTGCAGCGGCTTACATCAAAGAATGATCATAATAATGAGGAAAATTACATTGTTTGTGGGAATCATTCAGAAAAGCAGTTGGATAGCATATTAAAGGAATCTTGTGTGGCTGATAATCAGTTGTCTGAAGATATAGAATGTTATGATGATCATCAAATTAACCAAATAAATGGCAAAGCTTTGCACACCAGTAAAATTTCATTTTCATTTGCATTATGAAGATCAGATACATTATAAGTTGATTTGGTTATCTCACTATCATGGTTATTTTGAGGTCGAATGCAATTAAGAGCCTCAAATATCAGAAAAGACAATTGATTGGCTTTATTGGAAATATCATGTTTCCTAACCTAAAGTAGAAATTGCAGCTGATAGGGTAGGTAGGAATGTGTAAATAAGCTCAGGATAGGTTGACTGAGCATTTTTTAGTAGGTGTAGTTTGAGCCTCTCTTGCAGAAATCATTAAAGCTTGGGGAGAAGATTGGGTAGAATTTCAAAGTTTTAGTCTAAAGTATCGATAGCAGCACTGGAGCTATCGGTTCTTAGTGTACCACGGGCGCACACTATCCCTAGTGGAGCCACTGTTATCACCCAAAAATTCTCAAAAAATAATTGTTTCAACTTTGCTTTTGGTCATGATTTCAAGGAGGTCTAAAAGTCATTTTAGTCTTGATAAAAGGGTAAGTGATAATATTTTAATTCTTAAAATGTCATCGTTCATTTCCAAATAAAGTCCTTTAGGTTCACTTCATAGTCAAATAGGTCACGTTTTCCATTTTTTTCTTTTCACTACCTCATTTTGTCACCTTTCTCTCCACATTCGAATATCATTCCTTAAACAAGTTACCCAAGCTCCTATCTATCATTTACTTTTCAACCTTTGCATGTATTAGTCAATTGTCACCTTTGAAAAGTTAACTTTGTGACAAACAACTTGCTGTCCAAATAGTTTTTTATAATTGTCATATTTTTAAGAGGGCAGTTTGGGTTATAAAGGGAAATTGCCATAAAGATGAAAGCATAAAAAGAAATCTATGTGTTTGTATAGGAGCCTATAGAGATTTAACTAATCATGGATGACCTCATATTCACACAAGATTTCATCCAGACAAGTTACATGTATTTCTATCAGGAGCTGCAAGGGGATTTGTGTGTTTTTTGGACTGTTTTGAGCTGTTGGTTTCAAAAAGAATTTTTAGGAAAATGAAGATGAGTTTCAAAAATATGAAGGAATTTTTTTCTAAGAACATAAAAAGGAACAAAAACCTCTTTCAAATTTCTCCCAGGTGCTACCAATTTGGAGATTTGAAGTTTCCTTTGAGACCTATTTTCAGAATTCGAAAATTTTCCTATTTTATACATGATTTTATAATGAAGATTCTGGACAACTGAAGCTGGTTTTCAAAAAAATGAGAGAGGTTTTTCTTATAAACATTCTTATCTACAAAAATCTCCTCCATTTTTGTAACATCTATCAGGGATCAAGAGATAGGATCTCAAGAGTCTAGCCTTCTTTTTAAGGAAAAACAGAGTTATTTTTATTGGTTAATGAATTGGCTAAAGGTGAAAAGGTTGTTTCTTGAGGAGGGAGAAAGGTTAAGAGCAGATAATAATGAAATTTCTATACTATGGAAGAGAGAATGATGGCATGCTACTGAGAAGACAAATTTCAAAAGGATAAAGGATCTCTGGGAAGTTGAAAAATTTTCCAAACCAGAAATAGTCAGCAGTGAAGCTCAATACTTTACTTGGACTATACCTGCAATTAAAGAAGCCAAATTTGTAAGGATGATGAATGTTCAGTTGATAGCTACTAACAAGAGATTGAAGAGACAGGTTGAAGACCTAGAAATACAGTTAACAATATCTGAAGAGAGGCTACAACAACAATAAAAAAGGGTGATGAAAAAGGGCGGTAAAAGATATATCTTAAATCAATTTTGATATTAAAAAGAAGATCATTTTTGGAAGAGGAACATATTATAAAGTTAAGTTGTTTTGTTTTTTTGTTATCATATCAGTCCTTATGAAATTTTGAAAATCCCCAAACTTCAATTTTTGAAAACTGTGTTGAAAAAAGAGCATACACAACAGTTTCGTAGCGTGCTATGAAACTGATGAAGATGAAATTTTAGCACTTTATATATGTATTTTGGAGGTAAGGTCTGATAAGTTGCAAGTTTCGATGTTTCTAGTAGACATATGAAGATCATAGATGAAGTTTCAGATTGCAGAGATGGAGAAATAATGGTTCAAAGAAGTATTTTACAGTGATATAAAAGTTGCGCTACGAAAACAGGTTGTTTTCGTAGCACAATCATGTTTCATCTTCTTCTCCATTTGTTCAAGGTTCTCTTTTTGCACAGGTGGAAAACTAAAATTTTAATGGATTGCTAACACATGTCACATATATGAATCAATCATCAATGCCAACAAAACTTCTCGAAGATAAGCATGAAGGATCAAGGGCTAAAAAGGAGGAACTCTATCTCCTTGTTTTTAGGACAGTTAGGTCATGAATCAGCAGGGTTTGTAACAATGCTGGAGACATCATAAAGGTCGAAGACATGGATTAGTAGCTGTCACAGAATGTATTTAAGTCATAGATAAGGTTTTTGAAACATGTTTTAGGAGTTTCACTCCTATTCGTATTAGGAAGCCTAAAAGACAGTTAGCTGTCAGTTTGTAATTGAGAATTTTGTTTCATGAGTAGATAGGTGTCAATTTTAGAAATTCAAATTCTCCTAAGGATGGATCATAGAATCCAAGGTTGTCAAAACTCTATATGAAGCATGAAATCTGATTCCTCTGGGTTGGTAATTTCATTAGCAAAAGAAATTTGTGTTATTGTAAGAAACTGTGGTTTTTCAAAGTTAATACATAGATCAGTTTGACTACTCAAGATTCACAAGGAGTTTATGTGTTTGATGTTCTTATGGCCTTTTTCAATTGCTTATTTGTAGTGGTATGAGCTTTTGATACTTAGAATTCATTGGAAAATGCTTTAACTTCCTTCACATGCTTGTAAACTGTGTTGATTCACTGTGTTACTGTTTTACTTATAAACCTAAACTCTAAGTGCCTTGACTTCCATGTTTTGCTGATCATGTTGTTTTGTTGAAGACTATCTTGACTCCATAGCTCAATAGATGTTTGCTAATCATTGATTCAACCAGTCAACCAGTTATACATTTGTCTATTTTTTTTCCTAGAATTAGCCATCTAATCATTAATCAAAAATCTTAAACCTATTGAGAGAGCCCTCTCAGGTTGAGGAGGCTAAGCCTCAACCAAAATATTGGTTTGAAAGAGTTACTCAAAGTCTACTTGATCAGCAGCTTATCAAGGCCAAATTTTGTGATAACAGGCGCCTCACCTCCAAGATCCATTTCAATCTTTTAGATCTTGAGGGCCTCCCCCCAATATCCAGATCATATTGATACCCCATCTATACATAAAAGGTACATCATTGTATGCACTAATTACTAGACCAAATCAGTTAAAGTGAATGCCACGAAGGAAACAATAGAATGTAAAGTGGCTAAATTCTTAAGGGAAAATATCTTCTACAAGTTTGGCTTTCCCAGAGAAAAGGTATCAAGGAAAGGATCACAGTTACCCTCAAATGTGATTGAAAGGATAATGAAGTAACACCACATTCACTATCAAAAGTCAACTCCATACTTCCCTTGAGAAAATGGGTAAGTAGAAGTCACTAACAAGGCATTAAATAACACTCTTACCAAAGTGATCAATGGATGAAAAAAGACAATAAGGGCTACAATGACAATAGTAATGGGGGAATCACTAGTATTATAGGGACCTAACATGCCCCTCTCCTTCAAAAAAGTGTTGTCCTCAATGCTTGAGTATTTTTGGATGCTTCTGTATAAAATTCCCACCCTCGTATGTGGAATCTTCAACGGGTAAGTTCTTCCACTTGATGAGATACTCTGAAATTGATCTATTTCATATCTTTCAAGTTCTTCTTTCTGTGACTGCTTCAGGTTCCAATATGATTTTTCCTTCCTCTTCAATTTCTCGCAATATTGTTTGAACTGGGATTTTTTCACCTATAACCTTCTTTAAGCATGAAACTTGGAAAACTGGGTGCACTCAGGAAGTTGCAGGAAGCTCCAATTTGTATGACATAGTACCAATCTTTTGAAACACCTTGTATGGACCATAATACTTTGGCTATAATTTATTATCCTTCTTAGCTTGCTTGAGGGACATTTGTTTATATGGTTGTAGTTGTAGGAATACCTAGTCACCTACATCAAAAATTCTTTTGCTACGATGTTGATCTGCCTATTGTTTCATTCTATTCTATGCCAAAGTTAGGTTATCCTTTAAGAGTTGAAGAACTTGTTGTTGATGCTCGATGTGATCTTCCACTACTTGAACCTTATAATTTTCTCTTAAATATGATGTGATGGATGGTGGATGATATCCATAAAGTTCCATAAATGGCGTCATTTTTGCTACAGTGTGGAAGGAAGTGTTATACCACCATTCAGTCAAAGACAACCATTTGACCCAATCTGTTTGTTTATTAGATACAAAGCATCGAAGATATCCTTCCAAACATTTGTTTCCTATGTCAGTTTGCCCATCAAATTGAGGATGATAAGATGAGCTATGAGCTAACTAAGTACCAAGTCAAGAAAATAATTTTGTCCAAAAATTTCCATTGAAAATGGGATCTCTACTGCTTATAATAATCTTTGGGTTTCCATGTAGCTTTTGAATTGTTTCCATAAATGTAGTAGAAAATATATTGACTTTAAATAGATGCGATAATGCACAAAAGTGTGCATACTTAGTAAGTCTATCAACTACCACCATGGTGACACTCTTTCCTTCGGACTCGAGTAAACCTGTGATAAAATCCATTGAAACCTCCTCCCAATGTTGGTTTGGAATGGATAAAGGTTGTAATAGACCTGGGGTCTTAATTGTTTCAACTTTATTTTGTTGGCAAACCAAACATTCTGCCACAAACTTTTGAATATCCGATTTAAGGCCATCCCAAAAAATTCATTCTTAACCATGTGGTAAGTTTTTAAAAATCCTGAGTGCCCTCCTAAGGGCAAGGTGTGCAATTCCATAAGAATATTTTGTTTGAGTTGGAATTCTTACATAGGTATAAGTGATCTTTGTATCATAACAAATCATTTTTCTAGCTAAATGTATCAGATGTATTGGGATCTTGTTGTATCTTTTGAATGAGTGCCCACACTTATTCGTCATTCTTCCATTCATCCCTTGATCTATTTATCCAATCTGGTTGGATAATAGAAATGGAGCAAAACAATTCTTCCACATCCTCATCCTTTCTTGAGAGTGCATCTGCCACAACATTTTGCTTCCCTTTTTTGTAGATTATTTCAAATTCATAACCCAATATCTTTGTGACCCATTTTTGCTTCTCTTTTGAAGATAATATTTGTTCTAAAAAGTTTTTAAGACTATCATGATCCTTTTGTTACCTTGAAGTGTCTTCCCATTAGGTAGGGTCACCATTTCTTAAGTGCATGTAGTATTGCCAACATTTCCTTCTCATAAATAGCTTTGTGTAAATGCTTTCCTTTGATTGGACGACTTTCAAAAGAAATGGGTCTTTCTTCTTGGATTAAAAAAGAACCAATTCCATTTTTTGAGGCATCACATTCCATAATAAAGGTTTTTTTGAAGTCTGACGTAGCTAATATTGGTGCTTGGCACATTGCCTTTTAAGATGTTCAAAGGCCTTCATTGCTTCTGGAGTCCATGAAATGCATCTTTCTTCAATAATGTTGTTAGAGGTGTTTCTATTCTCCCATAATTCTTAACAAACTTGCGATAATACCCTATCAACCTGAGAAATCCTCACAGATGCTTTATGGATATGGGGATTTTCCATTCCTTAATGGATTTAATTTTTCTATGGTCTACCTTCACACCTTCATGAGATACAATATGACCCAAATATTCCACCTCTTGTACTCCAAAGAAACATTTG
>APFE030283254.1:0-19853 GCA_000404065.3 Pinus taeda | reverse complement strand
GGAGGTATCACAAAGGTGGAAAAAGTGGTCAACATGTTAGGGAGGAGCCTACTTCTTTGGCTCAATTGCAAGCTTGCCCACTTGCAATGGATTATTTTCGGCGCCAATCATGTTTCCAATACTGTGAGATGATCTCACAAACTCAGCATCATCGGGAACTAGTCCGTTTTTCTGTTCTAAATTTACAGGATGGTCATGTAAACCTTGCCGGAGTGAATTTCACCTTGTCACCCAAGACTATTGCTCAGGCCACCGGAATACCAAATGTAGGGGAGGAATGGAGCAAATGCCAGCTGCTAGATATATTTTACTATGAGCCATATATCAAGCCCGGGTATATTTTTCATGTGTCGCAACATAGAGAGGATGGTGCCTTTAGTACAAAGGAAGAGCCCAACACATCAACATAGGAGCATATATCATTATGCATTGATCAAAATCATAGTGATGCATCAGTTGGCACAACAGGGTATTACTTGGGAGGATTTCATCTCCCGTGATTAATTTTCCACGCTACAGCCTCCTCCAGAGATAGTTCATGATGAGGGAGGGCCTTCATAGCAGTTTGACATTCCTGGGACTGAGCATGTCAATGCTCCAGCATATGTGACATATCAGAGAGGCCACAGGGCCTTATTTGCATATGCACGATGAGTACTATATCCACCCGGGGTGGGAGGGGTCTCGTTGACATCATCAGCACAACGAGTATTATCTCCAGATCATGTGGAAGGGGTCTCGCCTCCGTGTTCAGCACAGGTACAGATTCAGGATAGGGGCAAGAGACCCATGTTTGATGAGGGTCCTTCATGAGGTCAGGACATGGGTATCATTGATGTTGATGCTAGCTCTCCTAACTCAGAGCTAAAGGAGATCATCCGAGAGCAAAGGGCCAAGAATGAGTCGCTGCAAAAGAAATTGCAGATGGCTAAGTGGGTTATCAACTACTTGGATCAGCGCAACAAATAGCTGGAAGATGAGCATACACTTTATGAGCTGCGGAAGATCCGGGAAGATCGCGAATTGGCCCGAAGGAGACCCGATGATTTGACACCTATTGATCGAGAATCAATGCTCATCCGAGTAAACACTCATTTGGAGAAGTTGTTGGCAAAGGAAAACAGAGACAAAGACATGCTTTTTCATATGAAAACTCACTATTGGGCTCGCATGCATGTTCGCAAAGCGAAAATGAAGATCCTAAAGAGGCATTTGAGCAAAGCGCTAAAGCGATGAAAAAAGCCCGATCCACTCCAAATTATGGTCGAGGCTTCATTGGCAAGGCACAACACATGATAGAGGATATTCACTCCGAATTTGAGCAAATTCGGAGAAAATTTTGTCATTTTGAAATTTTTGGCTTGCAAAACAGTTTTTTTGGCTCAACGCATAGCACGCAGCGCGCGACCCATAAGATGGGGAGGTCCATATCACAAATGGCTTGTACTTTTTGATTTGTCATGATTAATTATACATGCTTAGATATTTCCAAAGCATTTCATTAAGTTATGGGTGACCAAAAGGCTCAAAAACACCATGAAAATGACCTTTCTGCCACCTTTTGCACCAGTAGGAAGTACTTCCGAGAGAATGCACTTTTGGAGGTGCAAATGGACACCAAATTGGAAAATTCTACTTGGGTTGGAAAGCCGACATCCATGGCTTTCCAACAAGCCAATAGGAGCTCAATTTGGATGTCGGGAAGTGCCCCAAAAACAGATGGAAAGGTGTGCGGCACATAGGGCTTAGGCACACAGCGCACAGGGGTTTTTGGCACAATTTTCACCTTCCAGCTAAGAATTTCGGCCAGTTATGACTAGTTTCACCTCTTGATGTGGTGTTTGACCCAACTTGATGTAATTTGATGTGTGTGATGTAATTTTGGCACATTTTTACTTGTTCTAGAGGATTCATTCACTAAAAGGTGAAAATTAAATGAATGAACTAGTTTCCTAGCATATAGGGGTAAGTTGTTTGACTACCTAGATTTCAGTTCCTTGTTTAGAATTAGTTCAAACAACTCCTAGAATGATGAGCTCGACCCCTAGAGGCAAGGAAAGGGGTTGGGATGGTCAATATGATGCAATTTCTCAATCATTTTCAGAGGTTGGAGAGGTTGGACACTTGGGATTGCTTTGGCATACTATTGTACATATTTTCTCTGCATTTTTGGCTAAGGAAAGACCAGGGTTTGGCAGCACTGTTTGGGATCCATGTGGCTTTATGTTTTGATGGTGTGCTTCTTTCAGTAATTGTAAGCTGTTATGTGTATTATTTTCCTTCTTTCATCTTCTGTAATTGAACAAATGAAGTGTTAATGTAGAATCCATCGATGGTTATGCTCTACCTTTAAATTTGTTTAATTTTCCATGTTTTCATCTGTTTAAGGAGAATCCTTGAAACCTTCTTGCTCTCCTTAGCTCCTCACCAGTCTGATCTGCCCATTCATTCCCTTTAAAAGCATCAAGATGATCGCCTTCCTTGCCCTATTCAGACCTCTGCAAAAATTGTGCCTCAATCCCCAAGCCCAAATTTGCCTTTCCCTGTTTCAACACAAAACCCCTAAAAACTCAAATAAAACCTTTATACTTCATACCTAGCCTAAAATTAGCTTCTATTTCAGTCATCTCAAGTCTCATCAATCATCTTTTGTCGAGATTGACCCGGAGAGAGCCCTCTCCTATCCTCGTAGGGCTAGCTACGAGGCTAAGCGTGGTTTGATGTAGCCTTGAGTTTTACCTTATTTCAGCCTAAGGTAGATTTGAGTGCTAACAGTTACTTTTTGTGAGAGGGAATTTTGTTGCACTTGGTCTCGTAATTTTGATATATCATGTTGCATTTCTTCCTCTTCTTCATGAGTCATGCTAGAGATTTGAAGTTGCTTACTAGGTGTTTCCATTGTCTTTTTTCAGGGCATCGATTAATGATAATAATGTTTCACTATGCCCTTTGAATTCCTTCAAACTAATTTTTCAAACCAAACTTATGAAAAATTTAAAAAAAACTACACACATTTTTTCACTTTGTAGGAACTCAATATTGAATATGTTTTATATCTATAATTTTGGATCTCCAAAGTCTAAAATTATATCCTATGGTAGCCCTATGAGTCCTCTTTCCAACTCTATAATTCTTATCAAGATTGGATTATCCAAGGAAGAGTTATGTCAAATCTCCCATGATGACCTGATTATAGACTGATTCAGTAGAGCGAACTTGTACGAAGTGCCATGTGTCACTGTTTAAACCTTAGGACTTGACACCAATACACAAAAAACTATAGGTTGTCCTATTTTTGTAACGTTTTATGAGATTTCAATTTGATTCTCATAGATAAAGGTATGACGATTTCCCCATGTCACCTATTTGAGATATAATTCGGGAGCCTGCGAAAACCATAACTTCATTGGATCCTATCTTCGAATATGTAGTGAGAAAATATCTTAAATTTAGACTTGAGGTTCCTCAATATTTTGGCTCAAATGGGTTTTAACTTCAACTTCTGAAATATTGTAGACAAAAAATTATAGCGAAAATGCCACGAGGACCTATTTGGAGCAGTGAAACCCTAGAATCCAAAGGCTCTGATACCAAATGTTATGTAACAAGCTCACAAAATAGAAGAAAAGATAGATCAACGAATTCAAAATAAGCCTCTTCGAGGGGTTAATCTCCTTTACATTACACAAATGAACAATTCTTGAATGATACAAATGATAAAACTTCCGTTCTATATATAGGAGTCTAAGGGGTCACAATATAATCAAAGCCGACATAACAATAATAATATAAGTGCACAACAATAAAAATAGTGGGCTTTTATGGGGCCTAATAATAACAATATGGGGACAATAGGGGAACAAAAATAAAATTAAGGGCTACAATGACAATAGTAATGGGGGAATCACCAGTATTATAGGGACCTAACAAAAGGACTGGGTAGAAAGGCTTGCTAAACCACTTGAACCTACAACACTACTCAGAAAACCACCACTTGTTTCACCCAATATGAGATAGTCTATGAGAATAAGGCTCTATTATTAACTAAATTTGAGTACAACACACTAAGTATGGAATCCTATCTTGACATTGATTTGACCAAAGCACATGCTTATAAGACACAATAATTGAATCCATTAGATGAGTATAGAATGCAAGCAATGTTGCACATTGAGGTATTCCAACTGCAGAGAAAAGTTTGGCATAAAAAATACATTAAAAATAGAGCCTTCCAAGAGGGTGATTAGTCCCTCTTGAATGACCCTAGGTTTAAGGAATTCAAGGGAAAACTCTTGACTAGATGGTTAGGGCCTTACCTAGTGGAGAAGTGTTATGATAGCGACTTTGTCAAAATCAAGACTATAGATGAGGAACAAATACCACTTCTAGTGAATGGATATCAGTTATATATTTACAAGACGTCCCTCTATAGGGATGATTTATAATAAAATGAATTTTATTGAGAGCATTAGGTCTCCCAATCCATCTAGTCCCTGACCAACAAGAAAAAAAAAAGAGAAAGAGAAAAAAAAAGCCCTCAAGTGAAAACCTCCTTTGAGGAACTTGAGGCAGGCTTACTAGCCGAAAACCTCTATGAAGAAATTGGTAAGTTTCAAGAAAAAGGAAATAAAGAAATAAAGAACTCCACGTGAAAACCTCTTCCAAGGCACCTGAAGCAGGCTCATTGGCTGGAAACTTCCATGAGTCAAGCAGTGGAAATTTTAACAAAACCCCCAAAATATATATGTATAATAAATGGGTGAATCTCGATGGCACATAGGAAAACGTATATGTTATTTTATCAATAATATAATATGTAGGTATAATGTTTTGGTGAATCTTTCATTGAATTATAAAACACTATAGTCTTGATAAATCTTTCAGAATATTAGAAAACATTGTAAATTTTTAGATAATACTTAATAATGTATGCAATCATACATAATAATAAGAAAAAAAACACATTTTAAACTATAATATATTCATTTTACATGTTTGAGAAAAGAAACACCATGGGTTATGTTTGTGAAGTTTCTTATTATAAACTCTTGCAAATCTCTTTGTATGATTTTATCATTTTTTATCAGAAAGGTCTTATTAACCCCCAAGGGGAAACTAGTTGGAGAGGTACTCCCAAAAGTGTACAATGTTGAACTGTAGAGGTTCTTTTTCTCAAACTAGGTATTGAGATATTCAAACAACTCATTCATATTCTATGTAATTCACATTCTAGAGGATTCACATGAAAATATTGTTTATCAATAGCTATATTAAAATCATGAATATTTACATCAAATTCTTTTGGTTTTTTATACATTGCCTCTCTAATAGCTAGATACTTCTCCATTTCCTTCACTTTAGATAAACACATTGAATACCCATAGAATAAATGAAGCCATATATTAATCCTACTAACATATCTTTCTCAAATAAACATGAAAAAATAAACAAAAATGTTTTTTACTCAAAAAAGGTCTTTTACTTTATCATAAACCCTTAAATCAATAAAAACCACATGAAACCAAGCATGCAACAACAAAAAATTCAATAAAACATCAAAAGAGAATGGGAAACATTATGTTGGGTGTGGAGTTGATTATCTTCTTTATTCAAAGGAATCTCTGCATTGGACCCCAGTTTGTAATGGGGTTGCAATGATGCTTGTTTTTTCCTGCTACTGGGGGGGTGACGACGATTCTTTAGAGCCTCCCCCCCACCCCTAGTGGGGGATCGGAGGCAGCACCCCCAAAGCTAAAAATAGATGTAAAATTGCCTTATAAAATGTTGTAATTTCATAGTCAATATGGGTCGTTCATTAGGTGGAAATATGACGGTAGAAGTTATGTTTAATTTAGGATTTTTTGCCCTAGAAGGAAACCCCTCACTATATATGAGGGAATTGTATTGTGGCTATGTCGATGTGTATTCTGAGTGAGAAAGAGAGAGGGGATTGTGTAAGAGTGAACTGGGAATTATTGCGGATCTATTGTAGGTTGTATCTCTTCATTTTGCTAGATAATATAAAAGGAAGGACTGGCTGTTTCTACGTGTATGTAGCCCAAATTGGGTGAACCACGTATATATGTGTCTCTCTTGTTTTATGCATTTTTTGTGTTCATATTTCAACAATATTTTATGTGTTCATTGCTCTGTAATATATAATTTTCTAACAATTGGTATCAGAGCTGAAGGTCTATTTGGCTATGGAAGATGTAGATGGAAGACTATTTGTATCAGAAAGATCTGTGCCTACCATTGAGCGAAAAGACAAAGAAGACGATGAGTATGACAAACACAGAATGGGATATTCACGACAAAAAGGTACTTGGAATAATATAGATGTGCCTAGCGGCATCGATAACCTTTAATATTTCGAAGGAAACGACAACAAAGGGGTTAATATCAGCATTGGCCAAACTATATGAAAAACCCTCAGCCTAAAATAACGTATTTCTTATGAAGCGTTTATTTAATATGAAGATGTTAGAAGGTGGATTGTTGTTGATCATTTAAATGAATTTAATACAGTTACCAGTTAGTTAAGTTATGTAGGGGTAACATTTGATGATGAAGTTAGGGCTCTATTATTTCTATGTTCATTTCCAGAAAGTTGGAATGGTTTAGTTATGACCATTGGTAACTCCGTCTCTAGATCTAGTATTTTAGATTTTGATGATGTTGTTGATGCAATCCTTAGCGATGAAATGCAACGGAAATGCTCTAGTGAGACATCAAGTAATTATTTGACTGAAGAGATTAGGGGAAGAAAAATGGAAAGACAAAAGAGCCCAAGATATAGCAGTAAGTCAAGGAAAGGAAGATCCAAGTCCAAATCTGGGATAGTGTGCTAGAAATGCCAGGAAGAAAGGACACCTAAAGAAATACTGCAAGTCTCGGAAGGGAAAAGAAGGAGATATGTAGCAAGAAAACAAGCATGAAGCGAATGTGACAGGTGATGTGTTGCAAGATGCTTTGATTCTTTCATTAGAAATTATTATTGATGCCTAGGTGGTAGATTCAGGGGCCTCATTCCATGACACACCTAATAGGAATCATTTTCATAATTATGTTCAAGGAGATTTTCGACAAGTTCGATTGGGTGATGATAAACGCTATAAAATAATTGGAATGGGTACAGTTTTCATAAAACAATAGAATGGAAATCAATGGATTTTTAAGGAGGTAAGGCACATTCCAGATCTAAAGAAAAATCTAATTTCAACAGGGAAGTTAGGAGGTGAAGGTTGTGTAACTACTTTTACAAATAAAACTTGGAAGGTCACTAAAGGATCCATGGAAATAGCAAAAGAAGAAAAGGGTGGTACATCGTATTTATGCAATGGTATTTCTAATTCTGTTAATGCTTTAACCACTACAGGAGCATATACAACATTGTGGTATCATAGGCTTGGGCACATGAGTGAGAAGGGGATGCAGATTCTTCACTCAAGAAATTTGTTGCCAGGTTTGAAACGTGTTGATTTAGAATTCTATGAGAATTTTGTTTATGGAAAACATAAGAGAGTCACATTCCTCAGAGTTGGGAAATAAAATAAGAGAAAAAAATTAGATCTTGCATGTACATATGTATGGGGACTTGCTTAGGTATCATCTCTTAGTGGATCTCATTATTATGTTACTTTTATTGATGATGAAACTAGAAAAACCTGGATTTATTGTATTCAGAATAAATATGAGGTTTTTGATACTTTCAAGAAATGGAAAGCTTTGGTTGAAAATGAGACAGGGTAAAGGTTGAAGTGTCTCAGATCAGACATTGGAGGTGAATATTGTAGCAACAAGTTTCATAGGTACTGTTCAGAGAATGGAATTCACAGAGAGAAGATAGTTCAAGGAACACCACAAGAAAATGGTGTGTCAGAAAGGATGAATAGGACAATCATGGAGTGTGCAAGGTGCATGAGATTGCATGTAGGATTGCCTTTACAATTTTGGGCAGATGTTGTAGGTACTATTGTTTATCTAATAAACATAAGGCCTTCAAGTTCCTTGGATGGTGGTATCCAAGATGAGGCATGGACAGGTAATATGTAAACTACTCATTTTTAAAGACTTTTGGTTGTGAAGCCTTTGTCCACATTAATAAAGAAAATAGAACAAAGCTTGAGGAAAAATCAAAGAAATGTACCTTTATTGGATATGGTGTTAATGATTTTGGTTATTGCTTTTATGATTATGAAAACCACAAAATCATTAGGAGCAGAGATGCCATATTCAATGAAAAGGTTTTGTACAAGGATTAGATGCAAGAAACGAATCAGGAAAAAGAAAACAGAGAATACACAGTGCTTGATGAGATCACAAAAAAAGTGAAGGTGCCTGAAAATCATAATAATCAACAGCCAAAATAACAACAACAACCACAACAGCAACAAGCACCTCAAACACCTAAAAGTGGTGTTAGAAGATCTACTAGGATAATCAGACCCCCTGAACGATACTCTCCTCCATTATATTATGTATTGGTGACTCATTCTAGTGAACCAGAATGTTCTGATGAAGCAATACAGGTAGAAACCAGGAAGAAGTGGAAGCAAGCCATGAAAGAAGAAATGGACTCCTTAGTACATAACCAGACTTGGGACTTAGTCAGGTTTCCTGCAAGTAAAACAAAATTCTAGAATAAATGGGTTTACAGGTTGAAGGAAGAATATGGAGGTAGAAAAAGGTATAAATCTAGACTTTTGGTGAAGGAGTTTGCACAAAAAAGGGTATAGACTTTGATGATATATTTTCCCCTGTTGTTAAAATGAATTCAATCAGAAGTATTTCAAGTCTAGTAGAAGCCAAAGGTTTGCATCTTGAGCAGTTAGATGTAAAGACAACCTTTCTCCATGGGGATTTGGAGGAAGAGATATATATGCAACAACCACAATGATATGAGATAAAATGGGAGGAGAAACTAGTGTGCAAGTTGAAGAAGAGATTGTATGGCTTAAAACAGGCTCCAAGGCAGTGGTATCTAAAATTTGATAGGTTTATGTCTGAACAAGGTTATACTAGAAGTCACTCTGATCATTGTGCTTATCTCAAAAGGAAAAATGATGGAAGAAATATTATATTGTTATTCTATGTAGATGAAATGCTTGTGCAGGTTCTAACATGCAGGAAATAAATGTGCTCAAAAGAAAATTGGCAAACTCATTTGCAATGAAGGATTTGGGTGTTGTGAACAAATCCTTGGTATGAGTGTAACTAGAGACAGGAAGAATCACAAATTAACAATGTCTCAGAGTGAGTACATAGAAAAGGTGTTGAAAAGATTTAATATGCAAAATTAAAAACCAGTTAGTATACCTTTGGCTAGCCATTTCAAACTAAGTAAGGAGGTGTGTCCCAAGATTCAGGAAGAAATGGATTATATGCCGAAAGTTCCATATGCATCAGCAGTTGGAAGCTTAATGTATGCAATGGTTTGCACAAGGCCTGATATTGCACATGCAATGGGAGTTGTAAGAAGGTACATGAAAAATCCAGGAAAAGAACATTGGATGGCGGTGAAGTGGATTCTCAGGTATTCAAGAGGTACCACAAATCAATCATTATGATTTGGTGTTTTAAAAAATGCTTTATAGAGATACGTTGATGCAGATATGGCAGGTGGTAGAGATAACATGAGGAGGACCATAGGGTATGTGTTTATTGTAGGTGGAATAGTTTTCAGTTGGGTTTCAAAACTGGAAAGTGTTGTTGCACTCCAAAAAACGGAGGCAGAGTATGTTGTTGCTATAGAGGCTAGTAAAGAAATGATTTGGTTACAAAGGTTTCTGGATGAATTGGGTAAAAAGCAGGAGTTGGGTAGGTTATACAGTGACAACTAGAGTGCCATACATCTTGCAAAGAACTTTGCATTTCATTCCAAGAATAAACATATACAACTCAAGTACCATTTCATATGGTCAGTGTTGGAATATGGACAATTGAAGCTAGAAAAGATACACACTAGCCAGAATCCTGTAGATATGTTAACAAAAGTTGTAACCAGGGAGAAACTAAGATTCTGCTAAGTTTCAATTGGTCCTCAAGTATGATGATGAATATGAGAAACAACCAGGTCCAAAGTGGATTCGTTGTCCAACAAATGAAGCAGTGTTGGAGTTGCTATAGTCAGTCTCCAATTGGGATATTGTTGGGTGTGGAGCCTAATTATCTTCTTTATTTAGAGGTATCGTCACATTGGACCCCAATTCGTAATGGGGCAACAACTCCGCTCATTTGTGATCATTGTTATAGGGGGCGACGATGATTCTTTAGAGGCCCCCCTAGTAGGGGATCGAGGGAAGTGCCCCCGAAGCTAAAAATAGATGTAAAATTGCCTTATAAAATTTTGTAATTTCACATTCAATCTGGGTCGTTCATTAGGAGGAAATATGATGATAGAAGTTATGTTTAATTTAGGGTTTTTTCCCCTAGAAGGCAACCCCTTGCTAGATATGAGGGAATTGTATTGTGGCTATGTAGATGTGTATTCTAAGTGAGGAACATAGAGGAGAATGTGTGAGAGTGAAGATAGAATTACAACGAATATGATATAGGTTGTATCTCTTCATTTTGTTAGATAATATAAAAGAAGGACTCGCTATTTCTCTATGGATGTAGCTCAAATTGGGTGAATAACATATATCTTTGTCTCTCTTGTTTTATGCGTTCTCTATGTTTATATTTCTGCAATATTTTATGTGTTCCATTACTCTGTAATACATAATTTGCTAACACGTTCAAGAGAGAAATTAAGAAAAGTCAATTACAAATAATAGAAACTTCCATTAAGTCACATGTTATTGCTCAAACTCTTGGTGAACAATGTTGACCATGGTTATCAATGTTTAACTATAAATGAATATGGTTAACCATGTTAACCATGGATGACCATCGTGATCATTGTTAACAATAGTTGAATTGGTTTCACCATATTGAATATAGTTGCATCGTTGGGAAAAGTTATTAATGTTATATTTAAAGTTAAATATTGCAAAAATAAATACTAAATAATATCCTCGTATAATATTGGTGATAAACTTCCCATCATGGGTGGATCGGTCTTTGTTTCAACCAATAAGTAGGCTAGCCCCAACCTAGGGTCAACCTAGGTTTAATGTGTATGTGTGTGTGACATACACACACACACACATTAAACCTATATTAATTTATTATGTAAAGTTATTAAATTTAAACTTAAGTGTAATGACTATATTAATGTCCATGTCAATTTTGACTATGGTTAACCAAGTGATTGACATGTGTTAATGTATATATTTATATAATAATATATAACTTAGTGTCTTAATCTGTAGATTAAAAATGTTTTATTAGTGCGTTAATGTATTGATGCATACCTATTAATGCATTATTATTAAAAGCTATTACCATTAAAAAAAAAGTATAAAATTATTAACCTCATTAATATACTAATAAATGTTATTATTAATACCTTTAATAAAATTTAAACATTATTAATAAATGATCACTAAACCTTAAAATAAATATTACTAACATTATTAATAACCACATTAATGTTATTAATCTGAATGTCAACCTTATTAATAAATCTTCAATTTTACTAATAAAGTCTTTTTTTTCCAGAGAATTTTTTTTTTCTTTCTATTAATGAAAATAAAAATTATATTATGTAGACACACAATGTGTGTATGCATTCCTGAGCCAAGAAATGTCTAATACATATATCATTTAAAAGGCAACACATGCCCACTGAAAAAACCCCATGAAAATGAATCCCAAGAAGCCCATAATAGGTAGTCATTACATACAAAGATATGTCCATAAACTGCAGCAAAACAAAAGGTCGATGTGCAAACCCAACTAAAACTATGACGGCGAAAAAGAATCAATAAAAAACGACAACTTCTAAGGAGTATCGTTGAACCCCATCGCCAACATAAGAAGGAATATGCCTAAAAGAAACAAAAAAAAAATAAAAAAATGATGCAAATACTGAAGGATGGCCATGAAAGTTGGAAAGGAGCCAACCAAAAGAAAAGAGTTTAGTCAAGAAGAGGAACAAAAACTCGAGTCCAACAAAACACCCTTGATGGCAAGAAAAAATAGGCCATAGAGCCTCAAAAAGAGGATCTGACACCCAACTTTGACGACAATAATGAAAATTATGAGTAATGAGGAAGAGAAGAAGGTTGTGATAAGATCCCATCCGAACCATCAAACACATCGCTTGAAACCTGCAAATAAAACAACGACGTCCAATAAAGAAGAACCAAAAGATTGACTCTAATTTTTTTTGAAAAGAGTGGAACATGGGGTAGGGAAGCTAGGGCTCCAACCTCCCTACTCCCCACTCCAAGAAAAAAAACACTGTAGAAATGGGAAAAGCAAAGTGGTGACCTAAACATAGAGGAGGAGGAAAGAAAGCTTAAGGAAAACTAACAATGGAAGCATTGGACTGCAAGCTAGGGCTAGAGTTATTTGTTCTTTCATCGCCTTCGAAAACTCAAACTCCAAATTTTTTACTCTTTTTCTATCATTAATAAAATCTTATCATTATTATATATTAATAATAAATATTAGTAAACATTACTATTAATAAACCTAGTGCTTGTGGTTCCTATGGGTAATCGTGGTTGAGCATGATGTCCATGTTGATTATGGTTGACCATTTCAACCATGGTTGACATGTGTTAATGTATATATTAGTATATTATTGATGCATTAATATGTATAGATAAAATGTATTATTAATGTGCTAATGTGTAAATTCATGTATTGTTATACAATTATTAATGTAGTATTTTAATGTTAGTAAGGTTTAAATAATATTATTAATAAAGTTATTAATCCTTATTAATAAATAATTACTAAACCTTAATATAAATATTATTAACATTATTAATAACCACATTAATGTTATTAACCTTAATATTCTTATTATTACTAAATCTTAAACCTTATTATTACTAAATTTCATTAAACCCTATTGACAAGCCTTAACATTAATATTATTAATAAAAACCAAATAACATAATGATGTGATACTTGATTTTGATATAGATGTGTGAAGTTAACGTTTTTATCTGGTTTTTGTACATTTTGATGCTAATATAAAGATATTATAAAGGATCAACATTAAAGAGATAGTGTTACACTACCAAGAATTTCCTAATTAAAATAATTAAGTAAATTTCATTTCGTAGGGAGGTGCAGTTTGATTAGGTATGCCATGAATTTATACCCATCTAAAGGAAAGGAGTTTTCTACAGATGTTCTCAACAATAAATATATTTGAAAAGGGAAGCACAAAGATAAGGTAGAGAAACATGTGATGTATCAAATAGGAATTTAGTGTAACCCTTGACCATTAAGCATGGCTTAGGTAATGATACCCTTCCTTGAAATGACAAAATATGGAATTTAACCATTATTTACGCCCTAATGCAAATATTCTATCTGTAGAAGCTATTTTATATCTAGATCTAAATCAATGTGCTGAAAATTCAAACATTTTTGAGCTAAAATATTGGATTCAAGAGAGGTAAGCACATTGTAAAACTATTTAATTGTGACATTAACATAGAAACATGGGAAATAAACAAAAAATATGAAGAATAACTTAAATAAAACTTAATTATCTTTGTTCATATTACCTAATGGGATTTTATAAGTTCATAATGTGTCAACGAATTCCTTCAGTATATGCATGCATGTAGATTGGAGACTAAAATAATTATTAAAAAATATAAATAACTAATGTAATATTATACTAATATAAAAATAAGATTACATGCATGCACTTCAAGAACTACAAGACTAGCCAGGATATAGTATTACGCTGCATCACTAGAAAGGCTTACCCTTTACTTTGTATATCTTCATAGATCATATAAGCTCACCCCCATTTTGTTTGAAAGTGTTCCTACTTTCCTCCCCATTTAGGATTGAGACTATAGAAGATAAAAGTATTATGTTAATGTGTCAAAAGTCACCTTGTTAAGTAATCAAGCATGGCAATGACTTTTGTAATGCCCCACTTAAATATTATCCTACAAATTTTGTTAATGTTTACATTATCTAAAAATATTGAGAAATATAGGTCTAATATAAAATTCATGATTTCCATTATTTAAATTCTCCACTTACCTTCTCAAATTGAATATTGGGTAGAATTTGGTCTCCTTCCATTATTTCAAAATGTATGTATTCATTTCAAATTACCCAATGTACCCTCACATTTATTAAGGAGAAGACATGGTCCTCTCCATGTAATTACATTTCACATTCCCCCATGTACCCTCACATTTACTTGGGAGAAGACATAGTCCTCTCCAACTCATTATCAATATATATATTCATTTCACATTAGCCAATGTACCGTCACATTTATTAAGGAGAAGACATGGTCCTCTCCATGTAATTACATTTCACATTCCCCCATGTACCCTCACATTTTCTTGGGAGAAGACATAGTTCTCTCCAACTCATTATCAATATATATATTCATTTCACATTACCCAATGTCCCCTCACATTTATTAAGGAGAAGACATGGTCCTCTCCATGTAATTACATTTCACATTTCCAGATGTACTCCTAGCTTACTTCGGAGAAGAGAAGTCAACTATAGGGATGGGTGAGAAGTGAATGACATTAATGAGAGGTGGTTGAGATGGAGAAGGGAAGGAGGGTATAAAAAGGGAAGGGGGAAGGGAAAAAAGGGGGAGTTTTTGGGGAGGGTATTTGCTTATGATTGTGGGTTGGTTGTGATTGTGGGGTGGACTTGTTATGATTTTGGGAGACCTTGGAAACCTAGGGAGGTTTCTTGGGTTTGAGAGGAGGAAAGTATTGTTATCTGGTTTTTCACATTCTTCTTGAGGACACACTATATCTGGTTGGACTTGGGCACAGAGGGCTAGGGAACCTGTGGAGGTTTCCTGGGCTAGGAATTTGTTTCCTAGTTGGCTGGGAGGTAAATCCAGTTGGGTCGGTGAGAAGAAGCGTTCAACTGGAGCTATACGACAAAGCTATCATCATCAACCGCCGGAACAAGTATTTTTCCATGAACTACTCTTGTTAAGTTGATATCAATGGAATGCTCATCTTAATTTATGTTGCTTATGATAAAATGATAAGATGTTAAATGTTTAAAATTTTGTGAGAAGGTCAGCAAGCTCCTTTTATTACTTGCAAATCAACAGTAAAATAAATCTGCTAGTGTATAATAGAATAAGGCTCTAATAATAGGAATCGGGTTCTTACACATGGTATCAGAGCCAGGTTAAACCTCTAGGACCTATGGACCCTTATTTTGGCTTCCTTCTCAAATTGTTAATTTAATTTACCTTCTCTTTCATACTCTAATCTGACCTTGTAGCTGTTAAGCTGTTGTGGTTAACACCTTGGCTTTGTCTTTTGAGCTGGAACAAGAAAATGTCAGTTAAATATCATTCATTCAACACACAAAATTATTAGTCACCTAGCAGAACAATCACTAATCCGTCTTCAATCTCTTTTCTTATTGAAGTGGAAAGGAATTGAATCTTCAATATTCCTCTATACTATCACCGTAATGAGTTAATTCTGGACCACTGCTTTACTGATAATGAAGTTGGCTTTACTAGCACTCTGTTCGGTTTCCCTGCTCTGTTTGAAAGTTGCTCGATCCAAAGGCTGGAGGCCTTGCACCTACTTCCTATTGTAGAGGTGTTCTAGTGATTTCTCACCCATGGGATTTGGTCAACTCTACTCACTGCCAGATGTGAAGGTGAGGCAGCTCCCCTCCCAGACATGGTGGGCGAAGCCCATTCGGGTATGTCTTTGTCCACATTAACTATCTGGATTGTGGAGGAAAAGGATGCACTTGTTTAAGTGGAATTTTACTTTGTTTTCCCTTATTAGGTTGGTTTTCTAGACTTTGCCTAGAAGGGTTTCAGGTTTTCCTGGAGGGGCTGCACTCCATGTTACCCGCTGCCCGATAAAGGGTATTCTTCTGTATGTCTCTGATTGATTTGCAGAGGTGGTCGCATTAGGCATTGCCAATCGGAATGCTAAGTGGAGCCATTTAAAATTATAGCCATGTTATAAACATGTTGAATCGGCAACAGTGTAGCACCCGTGGCCTAATGGATAAGGCGTCTGATAAAATATAAGTGTTTTGAAAACTGCGCATCCGGGGAATCGAACCCCGGTCAGTACCGTGGGAGGGTACTATGATACCACTACACCAGATGCACTTCAGACTCTTTGAGAATGTAAACGATAAAGTTCATTTTTAATACCTTAGGTTTTGGCCTACTCATTTGTAAGAGCAGGAGCTCTTGTAAGGTTTTGACGCTGAAAACACTGCGGCTTTGAAGTGGTATAAATCTGAACATTTGTCTTTTCTCATGAATATGTAGGTATATATGTCGTTTTACTTTCACATTTAAGTTATGGTCAGTTGTTCTTTTCTCTATTCTAATAAGCGACCATGGATATTATTTCCTCTATGGGTTATTATTCAGCTTGATACGATTTCTTTTCCATATTGTGGTTCTACTCTAGGTGGAAGTGACGGTTCTGTTTTTCGTTATAAGCTTGTGTGCATCACAGTCTTTGGGTTATTCTGGGTTTTAGTCTTGGGTTGAAGGGGTAATTCTTTTATCATTTACAGTATTATTAATAACTAGAATTATATTCGTGAACACAGTGTCAGCTGTTTCAATTTGGTATGAGGGTTTTATTCTCAAATAAATTTCATTTCTATGACTTATTCTCTGCTGGGGGCCTCTGTCCGTGGCTATCCAATTAGGGTGCACAGAGGTCTAGTATTTGCACCATTATTTGTGCTCGTTATTCACTCACAGTTCAAGCTTCTTTGGCAAAATCCTCTAATTTACATGGCTGGTTTTGTGCATGTAATAGGCCTCATAATTGTTTGAATTTCTAAGTTAGCACCAGTCTTATTTTTAAAACAGTCTACTCCTTAAATTCTTAAAAAAAAGGGGGTTCCAGTCTTTCAAAATCTATAAATGTTTCTTCGTCAAAAGAAGTTCCAATCCTTCCAAAAACAAAATATATAATTAGTCGGGTTCTGGTTTCATAAGATTGAAACAGAAAGTGTTAGCTTTCCGCCCACTTTGGTAGCTATGTTCTGAGAGGATTACCATGATTTCCATGTTGTCAAAACTCTCACTGTCTTCTAATAAAGTCAATATAACATTCGATGCTTCAACTCAAAAGAAAAATTAACACCACAGCCAGCGCTCTCAAAGCCAAAGCAGCGAATGCCGAAACAACAGAGTGAGAACTTTGTGCGAGCAGGGTCAACTTGAAAAATGCATGCATTCTTTACATTCATTGGACCAGTTCTCAAACTCTTCCACATATGCATGTCTGCTTGAGGAATGAATTCAGAAGAAAAATCTCTCAAAACGAAGATTAGTTCATGCCCATATGAATAGTAACAAGGAATTCAAACCAGATATCTCTGTCCTAAACATCCCTTTTAAACATGTATTGCAAATGCAGAAGCATAGACGATGCATGCAATTGTGTAGCCAGTTTTGACTGGATGCATAACTTTAAACGATTTGGATTTTGAATTGAAAAGAAAGTCTTTGCTGAAAAAGAAATAAACAGGGACAGAATATGGCCATTGACTGCTCTTTGACCTATGATAAATTTAAAATTTAGAGCATGTTAGCATGGGCTAGATTCATAAGGTCATAAATATGTTTCGAATATATACAATGGCTGCTGTACTAGATTTAAAAAAAAAAAATCAATGTCGCTGCAAAAGAATGCACTTTAAACTGTTGATGAAAAATTGACTTCTTCCCTCAAGATGATACTGGCCATTGGTTGTTTGATGAACACTAACTGAAGCCAAGAATCAGTAACACAGAGTTCATCACATATTGCAATACAATTTTGACTTTACTTCTCAAGCCAATTTAGGTTATCTGTATGATTAGCAAGAGAAGAGATCTTAGCCATATAGAATATTAGAACCATCTTAAGCTCATAACAAGTAATGATGAGAGGTTATCCAATTTCTCATCAAGTCCTTGAGACCGGTGATGCACTACTGTAATCCCTGAAGATGACTACTGATGCAAAATGTGCCACTGGTGTATCTGAAGATGTTTGCCAAGCATATCACAAGTCTGTTGATCCATATTTCATTGTTAACCTGTACACATTCTTGCCAAACTGTACAAGCCTGAGATGATCCACAATTCTTTGAAGATCCCTCAAGGTCTTTTCACACTTAATTGAGAGGATATACTTTAATGAAAATATTAGCCTCAATCTTATACGAAGTTTCTATGCCACAGACCTTAATATGATTTTGCAATACAAATCAACCTTCAATTTTAATGGATGTCATACCTTGAGAGATGAGACATTTATCTGTCAATAGGAGTGCTTGAAGTTTCTTTTAATAACTTGCTTCCTTATGATGAGGATTCATGCTTCATACTATCCATGGTCCTAATGTGTCGATATTGAAACTGCCTTCAGACAAGCCAAGTACGAATGCCTTAATGAAATTACTGCTCATAACTGACACGGAACTGATTAGCCTTTGATTCCTTTAGAATCGAAACTACAGTATCCCACATATATGTTTGAAAATTCCTTCCAACATGATGGAGAAGGAAAACCTTACTGCTTCAGATGTTGTGCTTCAAGTTCATAGAGTTTCCACTATTGTGACTAAGCCTTCTGAGAGTTCAGAGATATAGGCAGGCCATAATTAACACTTGACTTAAGTAACTTCAATGTAACTCTTATTAAGACTATAATTATTTCACAGATCCGCTATTTCATAAATTGAACTTCATCCAATATGCTAGAGTGCAACAATCTCAGATCACACAATCATTACATTCAGACCAAATTTTCATAAATAAGCTGAACACAACCACCATCATAATTGAGCCTACAAATGTTAGGTTGACACAAATAGGGCTCTGCCATTAGTAAATAGAATCTAACATGAGCGATTTGAGTACCATGGTCAAATGGAACTAATGATCAAATAATCTGCTTTGAAAAGAGGATAATCAATCTGTTTAAGGCAAAATATAAGTGTTGGAAAATAAAGAAGATAAACACTTTTAGCCTGCTTCATTTCCAATTATTTGGCATGAAGTGGTAAAAATGATTATCTCTGATTGATAACCATAGAATTGGTCTAGATTGGCCTTTGTGGTGATGTGGTGATGCTTGCTACATAGACTAGTGATGCAAAATATATGTGTACCTTGAAGAAAGGACAATGACACTGTACACCCAATCAAGATATTTATAGAATGGAAGCTCTCTCTCCAACATTTTCCAGTGTAACAAACATAGTAACTTTCAATACAGAGTTTGTCTAAATGATTAGACGCTTCAATGTTGTTGTCCAATACTGTGAGCAGGGTAATGATCCATTGTTCTAGGCTTTCTTCAGACAACGGTACCTCAATGCTCTTTATGACAGAGGATTGAGAAAATTGAGCTAGACATCTTCTTCTAACAGTTTAAGAGTGAATCCCATTAAAAGGAAGGAGCTCCAATATCTGATGACAATCACGCTGACTTGTTAGGGTATTGAGTCTTTAAGCTTCCAGGAAGATCATTGACTTATCAATGTGACTGCTCTGACATGTATAGATAAGGCTTTGAAGAGTTCTTCAACATAAGTGTCAGCGACTTGACACACTTCCACAGGGACTGTCCCAAGGTTGGCTTTACGGATGGTACATTCTACTTGAATTGAGTGAGTATATAAGCCATAAGACTAGGACTTGATCTCCTCACTGATATAAGGTGCAGATTAAAATAGATAATATTCAACATTCTTCAGAGTGATACTCTTTATAGATGTTCCTTATAATA
>APFE030283246.1:12728-46108 GCA_000404065.3 Pinus taeda | reverse complement strand
TATATGAAATTGACATGGCTGCCCTAGAACATGAGTATTCCATAATGGATTATGCAAGTAAGAGAATGGAGAATAAGTGTTTTGAATGATACCTGTAGGCCATGATTTCCATGGTTTTGACCTTGTCGCGGCTTCCTCATCTCTCTGATATGCTACTTCCATCCTAGATAAGGAAGAGTGAGTATCTATGAGATGCTCCTTTCGGTCATGAGGGTAAAACACTTCATCCAATTCTTGATTTTTCTGAACCTACAAAGCATTCAATTTTGAACTTAGAGAGGTAATAAAATCAACTTTAAAATGTTCAAGTAAATCATTGATTTCAGCTCTTATGTCTCCTATTCTTGTAGCAGATTTGGAAAAGAAAGAACATACATCTCTAGAATTCTTACCAGCTTTGGAGATTCGTCTTGAATACCTTATGCACAATTCACAGAAATCATCATATGAAAACTGAAAAAGATCACCTTTTCCTATCAAATTGAAGAGTTCTAAAAATTCATCTTTGATTCCTTTAAGTAGGAGTGTTTTTAAGATCTCTTTCTCCAAATGCTTATGCTTTGATTTTTGAAGGTTGTAATGAAATCGATCTACATAGTTCTCCAAGCTCTCATCTTCCCCTTGTATCATATTGAAAATACCTTCATTGGATTTGCAATAGTCTTGGTACTTCTTCAAGAATATGTTCTTCATGTCCTCCCATGTTTGGATGCAGTTCCCACCTAGACTCATGAACCATCGGAGAGCTGCTCCTTTTAGAGTAAGAGGAAACACTTTCAATCTTTGATCATTAGTGTAATAATCATATCCTCTATAAAGTATTTCGAACTCAAATAAGAATGTATCTGGATCTTCATTTGTCAAACCATGAAAATTTGGTAAAGATGGGGGAATTATGTGCATTTGTGTCACTCCTCCTAGATCTTTGATAGGAAATTCAAAAGTAGAAATGTGAGCCATTTCTTACCATAATAGAAGATGTTCTTCATGTATTTATTTAAGGCTCCTTCTTCAAATGTTCCTGTTAATTGGTTAGTGAAATGGGTGGTGCTTACATCACCACTTGAGAAAAATCATGAGATTTGTTTTTCAAAATTTCTATTTTTTTTTCTAGTCATTCACACAAAAATTCAAACATTTACCCTAAGTTCTTTAACAATTCTGTTGGAAAGCGGGCGGGGGAGCAGGGCTTCTACATGCTCTGTACGCAGGTTCTTACCTTTCATTTTTAATACCCAATTCTTTCCTAACAGTTACTCACCAGATGCACACTACTCTTTTAAAAATGGCTACACTCTCCCCGGCAACGGTGCCAAAATGTCGAGCTATAAAAAGGGTATTTTTAACTCCTAACTACCTTCACATTAATTGTCAACCCAGGGACGACTTTTTGTTTCAAGAGTGTACTCAATCTGAGCCGGCTATTTACTCAAGAGTAATGTTATGAAAGATGTAGTATAGTGCTCAAAATACAAGAGTAAATAGATGCTCAAAATGAGATCTACTTACAGTAAAGCACTTTAAAACTTAAATCATGCATTCAAAAAACTACAGCAAATGATCAGTCAAGGGTACAGTAACAGTAACTCATCCCTTTGTAAACTGATGTAGCTGAAGATAATCAAGAAACATATCATTAATCTGGGAACTAGACAACAAATGTCAATGCCCACTACAGTTTCAGATCGTTCTTCACACCAAAGCAAAGATAATGCGAATAACAGGAAATGGAACAGCAGCTAGGAAATGTAACAGCAACTGAATTCAACAAGCAACAACACCTTAGTCTACAAGAATAAATGCAATAATCGTGTTCTACAAGAATCAGATAACAACCTCTACTCTAAGAATAAATCAGACAACACACAGAAATAGAATGGAAACTAATTAGAAATGAAATATAGAACAATGCTTAGAGCCTACGGTGCTGAAATAAATAATACACACAGCATACATAGATATTAAGAAAAACAGTAATCTGAGTCTGATACCACAAGTATTAATCCTGGTTAGAAAGGGTAATGATTACAATTCATAATGGAACCACAATGTCAATTGAACAGCAATTGTATGAAGTATAAACCATAGACAAATACAGTAATACCAGCTTAAGAAGGTTACAGCTTGATTATTCTGCAATTAAACAACAATAGCATTATGTAGAGAACAACAATGTTACATTAACGACTTTAAAGGAATAGCAATACGTTATAAGATCAGAATGCACATTATGACTTTCTTGTTGCAGATAACGATATATGAAATATAACAAAGATGCAATATAAGATAACAAAACACACCAGATTACCGATTCAAGCTGATAATACAAACCACGCATAAACCAAAAAGATAATATACAGCATCAGCAGTGTACTCCACCAGAGGCTGGGCCCTTAGCTGCCAGCAGATGTTGTTGGGTTACTTCAGATGAACAGAATGAACAGCAACTCCCAAATCATGTATTAATCATCAAATTGTGAAATCATTACAACAACAAAAGCTCTGAGAATTACAACATGCAGCAATCTCCTTTTCCTCCTATTCTATCATGAATCCTTACTTCTAAATCTCTAATTCAAACCATAATTCTGAATCCTTAAGTCTCCATCTCTAAATTCATCATCCCTCTCCAAATTAATCATCCCCTTCTCTGATCTTTGTTCTCATTTAAATAAAGAGAGAGCAGAGAGCAGTTACAATAGAGATAATTACAACATGATTCTATTAAAAAATTGGATTGTTTCCAACCAATTGATCAACAAGAAGATATATTTCCATCCATCTTTCAATAAGAGCAAGGTGAATTTGGTCTTTGCAGCTGAGATTTGGAGGACGGACGCAACAACAAATCTGAGAAAATCGTGCTCAAAGAACCTTGTGTTTCTCTCAGTAAAAGCCGAATTTGGTCAAACCATTCTTTGTTAAAGTTAATTGGGTCCGTTCTGGACAAAACCCATGTTCCATATTTTCTAGATTCGTCTTCATTTGCTCAGAATCTCAACCGCAAACTGTCACTTCTTATTCCAGCGAATTTCTGAGTTGGCACATTTAATGGTCAAATCTTCAATCTAGAAATTACCTTGGAGGTTAAAAATGGTGAATAATGTCACAACTAATTTATTGAAACTATCATTGATAAAATCATTCATAATCATCAATTTATTAGAAATAAAGGAAGATAAATAATATTCATCCATAAGAGCATAAATCATTTATAAAATGGATTTAAATGATAAATTATAACAAATGATATGATAGAGAAGAGTAAAAATGGATGAAATAAGTGTTACAAAGTGGTCGTATTCATGGCCCAACAAAAACGAATCTGCAAAACTGCACAATCCTCAAGGATAAATCCTTTACTACATGCATGAGTTTTCTCCATGAGAAAACACATGCAAATAATAGTACATTGTCCTTGAACATTTATCTCAACTGGGTCTTTCTCAAAATAGACATGCATGAGTTTCTGATGAGGGAATCTTCAGTTAACTAGAGTAGCACTAGTTGAGTGCATTAATGCATCAACTGACTGTTAACTCACTATTAGTTCCTCAAACAATTTGGAACTAATTTAACTAGACTTAACTCAGTAAACTGACTTAATTAATTACAACTCAAATATAACTCAATCTTATCTCCTTAATTTAAGGGATAACTCTTGTATGACTTTAGAAAGACTTCTAACTTGAATTTTTCCAACTAATTAATTTAAAATAAATTAATTAATTATTTCGAAGTAGCTGTTAATTCTAAATTTGATTTTAATTCAAAATTTAATTCAAGGACAAATTAAATTGGAATATTCTTGTTGCCATATTTTAACACAAATATAGCGAACCAATTTCCAACCAAATTGCTTCACCTTTTTCTTCATATTTTCAACATATGCTCGCTTAAAACCTCTGGAACAAGGTATGGAAATCCATGGGAAAATCATAGGGAGTAGATTTTCAATCTGAGGTAATTTGGTGAATTCTCCTTTACATGTATGCAAAATGTGAGAGAATGGAGTTTGTGCATGATGTGTTTGATAAAATATCAGAGATAGACATGGTTTGTTGGATAGAACTAATTGATGGATATTCAGTGAATGGCTCTACAAAGGAGATCCTTAATATTTTGAAGATATGAAACACTCTAGCATAAGCAAAAACCATATCACTTTAATTTTTGTAGAAGGTTTTACATTGCACCATATCCATAATCACCACAAGCTAAATTCTCTATTAATGGAGGGATAAGTGATACTCTAAGCTCTGACATTAAGTTCAAATTCCATTGAGTAAATTGGTTGTTCCACAAGACGTAGATTAATCATATCTTACATACATGATTGGTTTCACATTTTCAATTTCATATGTTCTTCTCTTGTTCAAATATCTCACCGTAAAACGCCACTTGGGTACATTATAAAAAGTGCATATAGTGCATACCTAAGGAAACTATAGAACTGGTGTGTGTAGTCAATTAAATAACTATAATATTTGAGCATTTCCATTTGCTCAAAAATTTGATCAATTTTATTTTTCATTTGGGTATATGCTTCTTTATTGGCACACTTTCATGATTTTCCATGGTATGTATGGTTAGTTTGAATGAACACATAAATATGGTAAACTAAAGGGCTAATTGATACTCTAAGCTCTGAAATTGAGTTCAAATGCAATTTACAAAATTAGTTGTTCCACAAAACAAATTAATTGTATCATACACAAATGATTCACATTTACAATTTCACACGTTATGTTTTTTTCCAAATATCTCACTGTAAAATAACACTTGGACACATTCTAAAAAATTCATACATTACATAACTAAGGATACTACAAAACTATTGTGTGTAATCAATTAAATAACTAGAATGTTGAACATTTCCATTTTCTCATAAATTTGGTCATTCTTTTTTTCATTTGGGTATATGCTTCTTTATTGGCACACTTCTTATTATTTACCATAATATATATGGTTCATTTGAATGAGCATATAAATATGGTAAGATAAACTTTTCTTTTTGGGTTTCGCAGTTCCCGCTTTTGATTTGTTGGAACCCTCACAATATTCTCGTTCACACAACTACAATAATGACATCCATGAAATTTATTAATTTGTGTACTCTATAAACATCGATTAATTCAATTTTTTTCTAAACATTTGATTGATACATGATTGCATCACTACACATACAAAGGGATCCACGATCTTGGGCTTTCCGTTCATGGATTCCCAGTAGTTAGAAGAGACATCTTCCTAATGAAATGCAAATAATATTTTCTTACCACTCTTTTGACTTCTACCATTGCCATAGACAATGGGTAAGAATGCCAAATTTTATTATTGCCACACTCTCACTGGTTGCCAGAATGATTCATAGTTTTTGAGATGAATTAGTATCCCTTCCAGGTTCATCAAGTTGATAATTAGTCAAGGGCATCTAATTAATGGTTCTACACTGAAATTGTTGGAATTATGGCTAATATGTTGTCCTTGATGGCAACCTGCATGTCCAATATGTCATTGATTTCAACATCATTATAATATGATGATTATAGAACTGCTACAGATGACATGAATATTGGTACAAGTATTGAGAAAATGAAGAAGTAAATTGGTAGCCTTGTCACATGTTTGATTTGAGAAAGGATGAAAATATGTATTTGAAAAAGTATGTGAACTTTGTGAAGAAAAGTCACATACATATTTAGGGTCAATGAACAAGAGTTGCATATGCAATCATAACCATTGAAAACAGAAAACCATGAGATTTTCTCTTGGTAATCTCCCACACTATTGCATCGGAAACGTCTAATTGATCTCATAAAAATTTTCCAAAAACATTACATAAGGATTTTCCTATGGTATTGGCAAGGCAAATGGTTCTAAAAGGAGAAGGAGATCAAGGAGTTGTGTGTGCATTTGATAGATTATTCATGTGTGATTTGATCTGGAACATGTGAGCACTAGGGAGGAAGGAGCTGGCTCAAATTTGAAAGATATAATAGTTTTGAGATATATTTTGGTAAAAAAAACATAAAGAAACTATAAGTTGACAGGATTCAAACTAACTAGTGTGGTTCATATTCAGCACAAGATGAAGAACATATCATGGCATTAGATTAAATAGATGAAGAGAGATGTTTTCTGGTTGTTAGAATATAACAACTAGTTTTGACTAAAGAATTATCATTAATTAATAATTTTTTTGTAATTAAAATAAAGTAATAGATGGAAATTAGTTGTAAATAAAAACTTAAATTAATTTTATTGTTATTATTATTATTATTATTTTAATCAAAATGAAGGTCAGTAACAATAAGGTATGTTGGGATGGGGTTCCCTGGGTTAGTTTTAGGGTTAAGATAACCCAAGTTTTGATACAATTTTGTAACTAATGTAAATTCTTCGTGATTTGTGGATGCAGAGCGCGTAGATGATTAGGAGTCAAAGGGGTTTATCCCCTTGTGTTATGTAAAGTATGAGTCGTTTTTGAGATCCACCCATGGTTCGCGGACCATGGGATTGTATGATAAAGGCTACAAATAGGCATGTCTTAGAGAATCTAAGGCATTTTTTAGATAGATTGATGCAATGGGTCAATAGAATAGAAGTGATAACAAAGAGAAGTGGGTCAAGTAGGGGAAGGAAGGCTTTGCATCTGAGTGTGCAAAGGCCTAGGTAGAGTCCACAACTAAGTGAGCAGACCCCTGTAGTTGAGTGAGCAGGGTAGTTTTGAGTATGTAAATCTGAATTGAATATCAATAAAGACGGTTACCAAAGAATTCCTGTGTATATTTGTTTTATCTGTATTTCTGCTAATGACATATGTCGCCTATGAATAATGCTATTTATGGAATATTGATTGAATATTGCATGAATCTGGTGAATAATTTTTAAATGATATACACAAGCACATTTATGTAATTTCACGAAGCCTCTGATGAATTCTCAGATGCTTACTAATAACTTAAGTAAATCTGTGTGAACCCTAATTTAAGACTACTTTCTTATGCATCTAAGTAGATAGCTTAACTATTAAAGGTACGCAAAGACTGGTCATAGACCTTCGCGAAGGTCTAAAGACCATCTAGACAGAGTTGCAACAATGAGCCCTAAGAGTGTTTAGATCTGCACGATGGAAAATCTGAGGCAATAAAAGACATCACTCTAGTCTTTGGATGCAAAAACTTGGTTCTATCATCCCCCCATGCTGCTTCGGGTGAGACTACAGCCTGCGCTACGCAGGTTGTTATTGAAAGGGCCATTAGTGTAGGGATTTGTTGGTTGGCACAACTAACTCTGAACCTGGCTCAGGACCCCCTAAGACAACAAATGGTTTCATTGTCGGGATCAGGATCTGCTTGAAAGAGATGTGTGATGTCGCATCACTGGAATTTGACCAAGAAAGAAATTGAAAAGTGGTTTAATTGGAAGATTCATGAGTTTGCGGTGCAAGAAAACACGAATCCACACATGTCAAAGAAAGAGTGGTTGAACATGTATCTGTATACAGAGATACACGAGATCTTCTTTTGCGCTTTTCCCATTGAATTGTACGAGTGGTTAGCTAAATTGATAGAGAACCAAGGAAGGTGGAAGCTTAATAATTCTATAGTGTGGACTCTTGAATTAGTGAGACGATTACAAGCTTCTGAAAACAAGATCGCATGGGTTGTTGATCATCGGCTCAATCGGATTTTGGGAGGATTTGTTGCAAAATTCGCAGTTGATACCTTAGCTAGTTATAGTGAAGTGGAGCATAATTTTTTCAAGGGACCACGAGGTAAGTATTTAAGATCATTGAATACTTGGATTAAAATGTTGTTGTGTGAAAAATGGGTGATTCCATTGCCTTGATGTTTGGATCTACACAAAGTGGATGACTCTTTATAAATCGTCAACGATTAGGACCAGAGTATGGTCCCTTGATATGACCTCCTTTAATTGATGATGAAGGGACAGAACGAACTCCACCACGAAGCGTTGTTCAGCTAATCACTCAGGGGATTCCTTGAGTAAATCATTCGTCCACTCCACCTCCACCTCCACCTCCACCGCATACACCTCTGTTCACACCTCCACCTCCACCTCCACCGCATACACCTCCGCCCACACCTCCACCTCCACTACCACCATCCAACATGGCTAATACGATGAAGCTGCCGATTTTCAAAGGCATAGGGAGTAAAGATACAGAGAAATTTTGGTTTGTTTTGAATGTTGTGTGGACAACGCAACATATTACTGATGAAAATATAAAGAAGGCACAATTGGTTACCGCTCTACAGGATCGTGCGCTGAGTTTAGTAAGCCTAAGTCTGACTCGCAATCAGTAGTTAGATTTAAGGAAATCATGATGAGGGTCGATGAGACACCATGGGAATTAGATTAAAGGTTGAAGCATAAAAATTGAGAAGCTAACATGTAGCTCATAGATGGTCAGCATTGAGAGTGGTTTATAGCTTCACTTTTTCCCCACCTGATAATTGCTCTATTGCAACAGAAGATAGGAATGTAGGCAGAATCCTTGGAAATCATGATGATGTTGCATGAAACACCTATTAAGGATTTGACCTTGGATGTAAAACATATCCACTCTCAGTTATAAAGCCTCTACTTAGAATTGCATAGCTTGAAGAAAGATAAGGAGACTAAACCAGAGATGCACATTGAAGTTTGGTGTTTGAAGTGCAAGAGCCAGGGGCATGATAAAGACCATTGTCCCGTATTCACGAATTATATTATATGAGGGGGACCAATTCCTCTAAATCCAGAAGCCCTAGTAGGGTCGAGCATGGGGGCTCCGCTATGGTGTGTTATTTTTCAGGTTACTAGACAACATGTGACGAATAATTTCCATTTGCTTCAAAAGTTTGTCCAAACCCCTCAACAGTTGTTTTGTAACTTCTGAAAATTTGTGGGCCATAATGAGCGCCAATGCTGGAGCTATGAGCTGATGATGGAAAGAACACCTACATATCGGATGCAAGAAGAAACTCAGCCTCCAGATCAGGGAGTTGGGGGTGGGGGGGAGGGAGGTTATAAGGGATGAGGACGAGGCCGAGGAGGAGGAGGGCCTGGTAGAGGTCATGTTCACATCATCTGCTACAACTAAGGAATGCCAGGGCACTGAATATGTGAATGGCAGAATCATACACACCCGTCATGTCAATACTGTGCCCGTTTTACCATACCATAGAAGAATTCTCACTGATGATAGCTAAAATGCAAGAGAAGAAATCAGAACCTTAGCAGCCTACGCAGAACTTACAAATCGTGAGAGTTGAGCCCCATGAGGAAGATCAAAATGTGAATATAGTGCTTAGAAGTGGAATAACGACTGGCGATGATAAAGGTAAACAACCTAAAGAGGATGGATGGGTTCGCAAGGCCCAAGAGATGGAAGTGGATTTTGGTCTGAATCATGTGAAGGAAACATTTATGGAGGCCAAGAAAAGCTTCGCTGAGGCATCCATCTCAGGAACTCAGGACAAGGTGCAAAAACCAACGCGCCTACAAAGGTTGATCCCTCTATGCTTACTACATTTTTAGAGACCTACATAAAGCTTATGCACGATAGAAAATTTGTGAAAGGCTTTCAAGAATTAATAAACAAATGCGCAAACAAGTAGAAGGTCCCTAATGGACACCGAGTGGTCAGAAAATTTGGAAAACATAAGGCAAGAATAGGGCGCGAGATTAGATAGGCGATTGTGAGATGGACTAGGTCATCTTGGACTTGGGGTCTGATGCAAAATTTTTTCCAAAAAAACCATGAGAAAGAATGGGGAGACCTGTGCTACAGTGGTCTCTAATTCAGCTCAGAATGGAAAACCAACATAAAATCATCCCTATGGCATGATTATATGGAGTAACAATTGATATCAAAGGTGCGAGTGCAATGGCCAACTTTGAGGTAATAGAGATCATTGATGATAGTAATACATACCCTGCGCTCCTGGGAATTGACTCGGCCATTAATATGAATGGGTTCATCAATTTGAAGAAAAGGACAATGTCGTTTGTAAAGAAATCGCTTCAAGTTGTAGTATGATTGGACCCTCCAGAAGGGGCGCGACATACTGAACTAGTGCGTGATTTAAGAAAGTGATGATGAACTGGATCAAATTTATAAAATAATAGCACGAGAATAGGACTAGATCAATCTGACAACATATGGATGGATTGCATGGGATTGGGAGAGTTCCTGCACCTATGATTCAAATGAAGAGTTGGAGCATTGGCATAATTGTTGGCATGAAGTATCCACACTGTGATGCAATATGATGACAAAGTCGCTTCACTGTGTTTCATCGAAGCTAAGGAAATTACCCTATTATGATGGTTTAATTGACGTGGATAATTTTTTGGATGCATTTGAGCGTGAAGTCCCTGAGGATCACCACTTCCAAGCATTAGATTTCACACTGCGCACTACACTTGCACGATGATGGGGTACGCACAAGGATAGCTTTGATGGATGGCAGGATTACAGAAAGAATGATGAAACCTAGCCAAATGGACCAAAGTATGGGGGACCGAACCACAACCAAAATGGGTGCACATATTTTTCCATACTTTAGATACAATTCCCATGAAATGGTATTTGGAAACGGAGCTCTGTCGTGACACTGCATAGTGGGATATATTGAGGAAATGGTTTTTATTGACCTTCAATGTTGAAGATGGCTTCACCGGCATCAATGAAGCTCTACAGGAGGTTAAGGAAATTATCTTCAGAATGCTGCAAGAACCTATGGAATGGATCCAACCAAACTGGAGTACCTAGCTGCACCATGAGTTGGAATGCTATAATGTGACTGCTGAAGAGGAGGATGAAGATCCGAGAAACATTATTATTCCAGAGGCGGAAGGGCATCGCAAAGTCGAGGGCCCACAAATAAACAACCTATACATCACCTCGTCGTTGAAGGAAAATCTAGTAAACATTGGTACTGAAGCAGAACCCAAGTTTAGAAAGATTGGAGATTATTTGGAAGACGTTATTGTGGATAAAGTTGTTGAGTTACTCCGTGAATACCAAGATCTATTTACTACCAAGTTTTTGGATTTGAAGGGCATAATTGGTGATTTTGGCATTATGAAGATCAGTATGAAGCCAGACGAGAAGCCTAATAAACAAAGGTTGTATCGCCTTAATCCTAAGTACAGGGAAAAGGTTCACCTAGAGTTGGAGAAGATGTTGGAAGTATGCATCATAGAACTGGTTGAGGAATATGATTGGGTGAGCCCAATGGTGGTTCAAGAGAAGAAGAAGAAGGGAGAGATAAGTATTTGCATAGATATGTGGAAGCTTAATGATGCATGTGTCCATGAACCATTCCCAAATTCATTTACTGATGAAGTGCGAGACAATGTTGGAGGGTAGGAAGCATACTCTTTCACTGACAGGTTCTCTGGATATCATCAGATTAAGATCGCACTTGAGGATAGGAGAAAAAAGACCTTCCTGATGGAGTGGGGTTTTTTTTAGTACACTGTGATGCCATTTAGACTCAAGAATGTGCCTGTGATATTTTCTCGCGTAATCATCGCATCGTTCAAGGAGTTCATTCATAAATTCCTGAAAGTGTACTTTGATGACTGGATGGTGTTAGGATTAGTAAAGTGTCATGTATCAAGCCTACCACTGATGTTATACATGTCACAGAAGTCAGATCACACTAAACTTGAAGAAATGTATATTTTGTGTTCCCTTTGGAATCTTGATGCGTCACGTGGTGTGCAAGCAAGGGTTGATGGTGGACCCTGCAAAGATTATGGTGATAGTTAATCTGGAGGCCCCAATGAATGTTAAGCAGATGTGTGTGACACTGGGACATACGGGATATTACAGAAAAGTTATCAAATCATATGCTCAAATTACACACCTATGGAGAAACTGTTGAAGAAGGATGCAACATTATGTTGGGACGAAGAATGTCAGCATAACTTAGATGTATTGAAAGAAAATATGGTCACCACGCCAATCTTGTATTCCGTAATTGGAAAAACGAGTTTCACGTACATGTGGATGCCTCTTGCATTGTGTTGGGTGTATTGTTAACGCATGTTGGTAAAAGAGAAATGGACCATCTAATAGACTTCATGAGTAGGAAATTATCAAAGTCTGAGAAGAATTAATCAACCATTGAGCACGAAGGACTAGCCATGTTGTACACACTGTAGAAGTTTAGGCATTATCTGTTAGGCATGCATTTCAAAATGTACATAGATCATTATTCCTTGAAATACCTGGTCAATAAGCCTGTGTTGGGGGGGAATATTTGTAGATGGTTACTACTATTCCAAGAGTATGACTTTGAAGTAATTGTGAAGCCAGAGAGGTTAAATGTGGGACCTAATCATCTGTCACAGATAGAAATAGGAGAGGAGCCTAATAATCTAGAGGAAGGGTTTCTAGATGTGCAACTCTTTGTGATGTGCATAGTAGATAATAATTTTGCAGATATTATTTAGTTCTTGAATACAGGTATGACACCAGAAGGGTATAGAATTTAGCAAAAGGAGGAACTCATAGTGGGCGTGACAGATTTTTCAGTTATTGCAGGACAACTTTATAAGATGGGTATAGATGAAATATTGCGAAAATATGTGCCAGATTTTGATAGGGATAGCATTCTCACTGATGCTCATGGAGGGGCTATGGGAGGTCATTGTGCAAGAAAAGCGACTACGCAGAATATTTTGCGCACAGGGCTATGGTGGCCAACGTTGCACAAGGATTCCAAGGCATATTGTAAGGCATGCGATGCATGTTAGAGAATGGGCATACCATCGCGAAGGGATGAATTTCCATTATAACCTCAAGTATCTTTGCATCCATTTGAAAAATGGGTGATTGATTTTGTTGGGCCAATTCAGCCCCCAAGGAAGAAAACTGGTGTGCGCTATATCATCACCGTGGCGGTATATCTAACTAGGTGGGCAAAGGCACAACCGATTAAGGATTTTATAGGGGCTACATTAGCAGAGTTTCTATTTGACTATGTCTTAACCAAATTTAGTAGCCCCGAAATTGTTGATGAGTGATAGAGGTACACACTTTCTGAATGAAATGATCAACGTGTTGATAGAAGAATTCCAAGTCTACCATCAGAAGACTACACCATATCATCCACAAGCTAATGGAATTGTTGAAGCGTTCAACAAGATTTTGGAGAATCCACTGATGAAGATCTGCAACGCACAACGAAATGACTGGGATGTGCACATACCTGCTGTACTATGGGCTTATAGGACTACTTGCAAGAATCTGATAGGAAAACGTTGTTTAGATTGGTATATGGTGTAGAAGAAATAATGTCGATGGAGTATATTGTGCCTAGCCTACGCATAGAAGCTCTCACGGGTATGGCAGATTGTGAGGCTTCGGAGGAACGGCTCGCGCAATTGATGGAGCTCGAAGAGGATCAATTTTTGGTAGGATTTCATCAACTAGTACAGAAGGAACATGAGAAGGAATGACACGATCGCCACATCAAGCTTCGCACATTCAAGGTAAATGATCTTGTCTTGTTATATGATAGTAAATTCACTAAGTTTCAGGGAAAATTCCAGATGCATTGGCTAGGGCCATATATTATCAAATAAATTACAGATGGAGGCACGTTTCAACTCATGAAGCTGAATGGAGAACCTTTTCCGAGACAAGTGAATGGGAGAAAATTGAAGTTGTATACAGGGGATCCTGCGTAATGACTATATGGTGCAAGATTATATTAGTGCTCCAGGTATTTGCAAGGGAGTGCGGGACTATAAACTACACTGCCAGGTTTGGAGAACTACACAGCAAGTAGGTCGTGTGGAAAATAATGAAGTTGCAACCTCAGAAGATGCACACAGGAAGTTGCACCATGGAGGGAGGTGTTGTGCAGCACAATAGAAAAATGATCATTGGAGTCATTGTTCATGAATTGACAACTAGAAGACGGTTAAGAGGAACGGGCTGGCAGCATTTAAGGAAAAAAACTTTTAAGATATGCCACCAAAACAACATTTATTGTCAAAATTTAGGGGGAATGGTCAGATTTGAATTCAAAACTCCCTATAAATTACACGTGCCTGTCCAACAAAGAACACTTTGCACTCTTAGAGTTGTTGTTGAAATTCGTTGTCTGTCGCCTATGAGTCGAGCGTTTTGGGAAGAATTCCTGGCACACACTAACATTTCTCTTGAAGCCCATGAGTTGTTTATGTAGATGATGACTGGCACCAACCTTTCCGAAGCCCTGAATTCAGAAGTAGTTGTATCTGATGATCCAGGACCAAAAGTATCTAGTGTAGAAGTTGCGCCTGTGGTGCCCATGATGCCGAGGTCACCAAGGCCGAAATAAACCATGGAAAAGGACAAAGAACTTGCCATGAAAGAGAAGCAACATGCAACAAAGGAAAAGCTGAAAAATTCAGCGCAGGTATGTGCTTCGCCAAGGAAGTATACCGCGACACAAACAAAGAAGAAAGATAAGCATCCAATGAAAGATAAGTAGAAGGTAGTAGACCTAGAGGCAGAAGAAGGCCAGGGAACATAAGACATTGATGCTGAAGGAGTGAGCCCATAACAAGGCTCCATAAATATATCCCTCCGCGTAAGGGAAAAATGAAGGTCAAGAGCGACCTGAATTCTGAAAAGTTTACCATCTCCACGCCCTTGCTACCTGAGCAAGTCTTGTTTGAACGTCTTCGGATTGCACAGATCCCACTATTGAAAATGGAGGATTGGGACCTTGCGGATCACGCTAAGCTCCTACACTTGGAAATGGGAAAATATATGAGGAGATTTTATTATGAAGAGACAAGTGTTACAACATTGGAAATGGAGGAATGGGTCTGCGGTGTCGAGCAATCAAGGTTGCTTAACTTGCTATGGGTGCCACATTACCACCGAACCCCCATTAACACAATCTATGTGCGGAAACTGCTCACTTTGGTGCACGATGGGTGTTTATGGCTAGGAGGGCCTATCCCCATCATTGACATGCTAATTCATAGAATCACGCACCTGCCCTATGAAAGCTTGAATCTAGCTAAGGATTTTGGTGAAAATACGGAGGAAAAGGACCCCGCCGAAAGAATGAAGAGAGATTACGACCTTGTGAAGAATTCATGAGGTTATTCTATCTTATCATAGACACAACAGTCCAGTTAACCACCCAAATTTTAGCAAGGGAAGGTGATGAGGAAATGTTGCGCAAATGAAGTTCCTACATCCATAGTTTCCCTAGTTGCATAGTGCATGAAAGGCGTACAATTCAATTGGGCAAGATACCTCTGCTAGGAGTTCTTGGTGAATTTCTGCGAAGCCCAAGATGAGATCAAGTCATTTCATTACGTTTGGTTATTGCTATCCATTGTGTTAGTTGCATGGGAATTGTCGAAGGACAGCCAATTTCCTCCCCTTGAGGAAGGATTTCTGGAGGAAACACAATTTGCCTCCTTATGGGCTACAAAGGATCCCACGCGAGTTACAAAAGCGAAGATATTATGGGTCCTTATGCAATCAAGTCTCTGCATGGCCATTAACCAGCATCCGAGGTTGTCCCCAACCTTGTTCATGCAGCTGTCAGCCTACACGACATTCAAGACTGACTTCCACAGGGTGTATATCCAAGCATGGAAAGATCCACAACAGAAGTGGCATGACTTTCCATATTTGGTAACGGAAGTAGATGTGTAGGAGGTGGTATCGAGATGGCCTATAGAGTGGCATGCCCCATCAGACTTAGCTGCGGGACCAAGCATGGGTGCTGAGAGTTCTATCACGAAGAAAAGGAATGAGGCAGCTAAGCAGGTTGCGCATAACCTGTCCACATAGAAAAATAAGGACGCTAGAGAGAAGGCTCATGTTGAGAAGGAATGCGTTGATCAGGAGCAAGTGTACAAAGACTAGCGCGAGTCCGAGAAAGGTGACAAATCACCTTCACCGGAATCAAAGATAGAAGAGATTACAGGGAAAGGTGGTGGAGGAGAGGAAGGGAAGCGGACCCCCTTCATTTTTAAAAGGTGTGACCTTGAGCAGCAAGTTGGATCATGAAAAAAATAGAAAGCCCAAAAACATAGGTTGATCCCATGGTCTTAATAGAAAGCGATCTTGATGAGATCGGTGATAAAGTCAGGGACATTGCAACATAAGTGTTGCATTAGTTTGAACTTGAGTACATGTAGACATTGGGAGGAGTTCAGAAGGATCTTCGAGAGTTGTAGCTCCACGCAACCAAGATCCAAGAAGATGTCAGGAAAGCGAGTGGTGCACAAGGCTGTTTTGCACGGGGTAAAAGTATAGTCGGGGTCAAAGAGCTTCAAATCAAGGAACAACAAGCACTCAGTGCTATCAATGAAATCAAAGTCAATAATTAGCAATTGTTAGTTGAAAAGATGAAGGTTCTAAAGGAGAAGGAGACGCTACAAGAACACAGTTCACTATTGGAGTCAGCAGTGGAAGAGGCATGCAAGTCAGTGCCTGCACTTCACATCCCGAAGGATGCACAACCAGAAGCAAAGATCATAAAATTGGTTGTTGGGGTGTTCGAAGCTAAAGCAGAGGTTGGTCAAATTCAGTTCGAACTCAACATGAAGATCATAGAGTCGCAATTAAAGTTGCATCCCATGACTCCACCTGAGGTCTGGGAGCAGCGCGAAGCGACGATAAAGGAAGGAATGGCCATCTTAGATACCATAGTCATTGATTGTATGACATTGTTCGAGAAAACAATGGAGTTAGTGACCAATCTACAGGAGGATTAGAACCTGCAGACATTGAACACTAAGGTTAGGGAGCTACAACGACAGTATGGTGAAGTCAGGGTGACTGCACGCTCCATAGCACCAGCTCAACGCCTTGCTAAATTGCAAGAAGGAAAGCAACTCTTAACATAGGTGGAGGAAGCATAAAAAAGGAGGCCTTGTTGAAGGCCATGTTTCAGCCATGGTTGGAAGAAGCTTATAAAGTCATGATTACTATTCAGGATAAGCCTAAAGGCTTGCAGCAGACATAGAAGACAATGAGGCTGGCCATAGAAGGACCAACCATAGAGAAATTAGTTGAGGAAGTCAAGCAAGCAACGATGCAGAGTGTTGCCGAAGTTGCAGTGATCCAAATGGAGTTGGGGGATCTTCGCAGTAAGATCATAGTGCCAGCCAAGTGACTCAAGGATGAGTCATGATCTTTGTGTTGGGGGCTTGTTGGGATGGGGTCCCCTAGGTTAGTTTTTGGGTTAAGATAACCCAAGTTTTGATACAATTTTGTAACTAATGTAAAGTCTCTGTGATTTGAGGATTCAGAGTGCATAGATGATTAGGACCATGGCATTTTAAGCTAAAGGCTATAAATAGGTGTGTCTTAGAGAGTCTAAGGCATATTTGAAATAAATAGATGCAATGGGTCAATAGAAGAGAAGTGATAATAAAGAGAAGTGGGTCGTTTAGGGGAAGGAAGGCTCTACAGATGAGTGCATAGAGGCCTAGGTAGAGTCCGCAACTGAGTGCACAGACCATTGCAACTGAGTGTGCAGGGTAGTTTTGAGTCTGTAAATCTAAATTGAAGATCAATAAAGACGGTTACTGAAGAATTCCTGTGTATATCTGTTTTATCTCAGTTTCAGTTAATGATATCTGTTGCCTATGAATAATGTGATTTATGGAAAATTGATTGAATGTTGCACAAATTTGTTGAATAACTGTTAAATGACATATGCAAGCACATTTATGTAATTATGTGAAGACTCTGATGAATTCTCTGATTCTTACTAATAACCTAAGTAAATCTGTGCGAACCCTAATTTAAAACTGCTTTCTGATGCATGTAAGTAGATAAATTGACAGTTAAAGGTCCGTAAAGACTGATTGTAGACCTTCACGAAGATCTAAAGACCATCTAGACAGATTTGCAATAGTGAGCCATAAGAGTGTATAGATTTGTGCCAAGGAAGATTTGAGGCACTAAAAGACATCACACTAGTCTTTGGATGCAGAAACTTAGTTCTAGCATCCCCCCATACTACTTCGGGTGAGACTGAAACCTGCGCTACACAAATTGTTGCTGAAAGGGCCAAGTGTAGGGATTTGTTGTTTGGCACAACTAACTCTAAACCTAGGTCAAGATCCTGTAAGCCAACAAGGTCAAACTTAATTATTCGAAACAATAAAACTGAAAAATAGTAATAAGAAAATGGAAAAAAAATAAAAACAAAATGAAACAACAAGGTCAAATTTAACTATTCTAAACAATAAAACTAAAAATAGTAATAAGAAAATGAAAAAAATAAAAAAAATAAAATATAAATTAAAATACAACAATTTTATTATTTTAAATCCAAAAAGAAAACAATATGGTAAAATAAATGAAATGAATGGTAAATAAATAAGAAATAAAGGAATACCATAAATTATTATTAAAATAAAATAAATGAAAATAAATAATTTATTAATTTATTAAATATTATCAAAACTTAAGAGTAAAAGGTAGGGATCAAACACCTACTAATACTCAAACCATCTCTTTATTTAGATTGATAGGCCTCCTTTCAATTTCCAAGGCCTCCCTAAACTTACAATGATGAAAATAATCAATCCTTGCAATGACCCTTGCCTCTTCAATGCAAATGTGATGGTTTGTATTTTCTTGATTTATGCCAAAGCAGAGGAGCAGGACCTTCCATGTTTGATGCCAGTTGCGTGCTCAAGAATCCTCTAATTAATTGAGCGACCAGTCTCACCAATGTATGGAGTCCCACAGGAGAAAGGGATGACATAAACACCTTTCCCATAGTTAGGGTTCACAGGGTCCTTCAATGATCTTAGGGAGCTTCTGATAGTGTTTAGGGGCCTAAATGTTGAAGGAACCTTATGATTATTCAGGATCTTAGCAATATTATTTGTGGTTCCTTAGATAAATGGAAGATGCACCCCTGGAAACCGATATTGAAGATCATTTTTAATCCTAGGGCCCTTTTTAGCCTTAAGGAAGGCTCTAAGACATTGGCACTTACTATAACCATTTTCACTAGAAACTCGTAACGCTCGAGTGGCTAAGGTGTTGAGAACACCTAGCTTTTGAGCGGGGGAATGATGCGAATTCGCATGAAGATATTGTTTGGTGTGATTTTTCTTCTGAAAAGCCTGGTGGGAGAAAGAACCATCATCTCTCTTTGAAATAAGAACGTTGGGGAAAGGGAGGCTGCAATCAATTTTAAATTCCATAGTAAAATTTATGGAACTAGATTGTTTGTTAAGATGTTGGAAAAAGAGTTCCAACTTTTTCTGACCATGAGACCAGATGACACAAGTGTCATCCAAAAACCTTTTCCAAAGATTAGGCTAGAATGGATCTGAGGAAAAGGCCTTAGAGTCAAATTCCTCCATAAATAGATTAGACACTAGTGGGGAAAGAGGGAAACCCATGGAAACTCCACAAGTTTGTTCATAGAATTCACCTTCAAAACTGATGAAAGTAGAAGTAAGACCAATTTCAACAAAATAAGTTGTATCTGCGTCTGTAATGTTCTTAATGACTTCAATGGCCTCAATAATGGGGATATTAGTGTACAAGGAGACCACATCAAAACTCACCAAATTAACACCAGGATCCAACTTTATACCCTTTAATTACTTGACAAACGAAGATGAATCTTTGACAAAGGTTTCAGTCTAGCCAACAAGTGGTTTTAGCTTATTTGCTAAAAACTTAGTGAGAAGATAGGTCGTCTGACCTATCTTCTTGCTTATTTTTTTATCCAATAAGCTAAAACCTCTTACTGGACGAACCGAATCCTTTGTCAAATATTTATCTTTGTTTGTCAATGAATTAAAGAGTATAAAGATGGATTCAGGTGATAATTTGGTGAGTTTCGATGTGGTATCCTTGTATGCTAATATCACCATTAACGAGGCCATTGAAGTCATCAAGCGCATTACAGACCCAAATACAACTTATTTGGTTAAAATTTGTCTTACTCCTACTTTATTTAGTTTTGAAGATAAATTTTATGAACAAACTTGTGTAGTTTCCATGGTTTCACTGCTTTCCCTAGTAGTAGCTAATTTGTTTATGGAGGACTTTGAATCTAAGGCCTTGTCCTCAGCTCCATTCCAGCCTAATCTTTGCAAAATGTTTGTGGATGACACTCGTGTCATCTGGTCTCATGGTCATAAAAGGTCGGAGCTCTTTTTCCAACATCTTAACAAACAATCTAGTTCCATAAAGTTTACTATGGAATGTGAAATCAATGGTAACCTTCCTTTCATTGACATTCTTATTTCAAAGAGAGATGATGTTTGTTTCTCCCACCAGGTTTTTCAGAAGAAAAATCACACCGAACAATATCTTCATGTGAATTCGCATCATTTCCCCGCTCAAAATCTAGGTGTTCTCAACACCTTAACTGCTCGGGCGTTACGAGTTTCTAATGAAAAAACTCATCTCCTTAGTGTTTTTAATAAGAATGGTTATAGTAAGCACCAATGTCTTAGAGCCTTCCTTAAGGTTAAAAAAGGTCCTAGGATTAAAAATGATCTTAACAATCAGTTCTCAGGGGTGCATCTTCCATTTATCCAAGGAACATAGACAAGATTGCTAAGATCCTGAAAAAGCATAAGGTTCCTTTGACATTTAGGACCCTAAACAGTATTTGAAGCTCCCTAAGATCAATGAAGGACCCTGTGAACCCTAAAGGTGGGAAAGGTGTTTATGTCATCCCTTGCTCCAGTGGGACTCTGTACATTGGTGAGACTGGCCGCTCAATTAATCAGAAAATTCTCGAGCATGCAGCTGAAATCAAACATGGAAGGTCTTACTCCTCCGCTTTGGTAGAACATGCAGAAAAGATTAACCATCACATCTGCATTGAAGAGGCAAGGGTGATTGCAAGGATTGATCATTTTCATCAACGTAAGTTTAGGGAGGCCTTGGAAATTGTAAAGAGGACTATCCATCTAAATAGAGATGATGGGAAGTATTAACAGGTGTTGGATCCCTACCTTGTACTCCTCAGTTTTTATAATATTTAATTATTCAATTATTTATTTATTTAATAATAATTTCTAGTATTTCCTTTATTTTCTTATTTATTTACTATTCATTTATTTTTTGGATTTATAATAAATTGGAGTTAATTCATTATATGTATATGTATATTATATATATATATTCTTTTCTTATTTTATTTAGTTTTTTTTGTTTAGATAGTTAAATTTAACCTTATATTTTTATTTTGTTATTATTTATTATATTTTACTTTTTTCTTTTCTATTTTTTTTCAGTTATTGTTAGAAAAATTAAGATTGACCTTATTGTTACTGGTCTTCATTATTTAAAAAATAAATATAATAATATTAAAATTAATTTATGTTTTATTTACAACTAATTTCCTCGCTCAGCTTCAAGTTAGAAATCCTTTTCCCTGTTCTTTAAAATCATAAATTTTTTTGCTATGCAAGCTTTTTTTTCAGGTATTAGTCTAATGTGTAAACGCTTCACATAGCTCTGTGAGGAAGATGAGAGTTTAGTCGAGAATGAATATCTATAAATAGATTTGGCCTGTTAATGTTGTTTTAAAGTTATAATTTTTGTCTCTCGAAACAATCTCCGCTTCCAGATATCATGACATGGTCTGATATCTCAATTCTTCTGCAGTCGTCTATTGAGTATTTCAAAAATCATTTCATAGTTTTTAGACCCTGCATTGATGTCCGTCTGAAAATTGGCCACTGGTGGTGTGTTTTCGGGTTCATTTGTTGCTGTATTGTCTGCCCAAAAACCTCCACTTGACTATAACTCTCTCTGTACATGATCTCCTGCTGGTTTTTCTGGCTGCCGGTTTTCCTTTTTCCGATCACTCCCCATCGGAGCCTGTCGTACTTCCTTACAAACTTTTTTCAAATTCCTCTTCTCCGTACGACCCTTCTTTACTATATCTGCCTACTTTTCTGTGTATAGGACAACCCCGATTAGACTACCCTGACCTCCTTTTTACTCTTTTTAGTCCTTGCATTTGTATTTTACCTCCGGCCTATTAATACCAGGAGTTTTTTTGGCTTTTAAGTACGATCCCCTTAGATTTTTTGTGTACTTCTGGATCACTGTTAGGAAGTTTCCAAATATCAAAGCATAATCAAGATCTCGAGGCGGACTCTTGCAGATAGGTATTTAATCTGGATTTCTACTAGATGTGACCCTCCCTACACTTGATGACGTAATTGTATGATCTATGGAAATCCTTCATGTGGAATCCGACACGTCGGATTTGATCCGAGTCGTGGTGGAAGCTGAGGCTGCTTATGTTGGAGCTGACAAAGCTCCTGATTGGTGTGCCAAGTTGGTGGAACATCTTCATCCTTCCCTCCATGAACCTAACCTCTACGTGGGCTCCCCATATGTTCCCCATCGCAAACATAATCAACGGACTGCAAAAATCACTCCTTCTCCCTCGGCTATTTGTTTGGATGGGGCAAAGCTATCGGACCGAATAACAAGTCTGCAATCGCGGGCTTTAATTGGGAAGCTGCATTTTCCTGATATGGATGATAATCAACTTCGTAAGTGGCTGGGGACTCGATGGGGACCCCTCATTGGTTACACGCCCACCATAGTCCGCTTGATGCGCGGGTGGTACAGCTTCCACTTTCTGAATGTGAAAGATCTCAACATCATTTGGAAACAGCCTTGGGTCCATGGACAAAGCTATCTGGCTCTACACAGGTGGTATATAGGGTTTGACCCTCTCTGTAACACCCCTCAAAATTATTTCATTTGGGTTAAACTCCCAGCGCTACCTATAGAATTGTGGATGAAGGAGACTCTCTCCTCCATTGGAAATGCTATCGGGAGATTCGTCTATGTTGATCCTCGCTGCCTTGGTGCAAAGGACAAAAGGGTTGCTTGGCTACTGATCGAAAAGGATTACCGAGGCGGTTTTCCGGATCACCTCGACCTCATCTGGGGAAAATTATCATCCTCACAAAGGCTGGACTACTGGGGTGTGCCTTTTAGGTGTGCTCTTTGTCATAAAACAAGTCATTTAAAGGAGCATTGTCCACGGAAAATTCATGGTATGGTATGGAAGAAGTATCACAAAGTCAAAAACACGTCTTACGTCTCTACAGGGTCTCCCGCTGATGATATCAAAGATAGGTGCTTCTTCAAAGATGCCTCCCCCCCGAAAGAGACTCCCCCTCTTGCCCGATATCAGATCTGTCAATCCTCGTCATATATGTCAGGGGGACAATATCAACGTTCCTCCCTCTCGCCCCGGATCCACAAACCCTCTAACACTCCGATTAGGAGATCAAATTTTGAGGGGTATCTGCATGCTACATGTGATCCTGTTTTCTCTCATCAATCTCCCCCTCCTCTTCGTTCCCTTGATTTCCCGATTGCTCCTCCTCCCTCCTTGGATAGAACGGATTTCCCTGCCCTAAAGGCAGTAACCTCCCACATTATCCTTTCCTCTTCCCCTTCGCCTAACAGAGCATATTGATCCCCCACCATTCCTATCTGCTCTCCTTTCGTTTGCTCCCCTCGAATTCACTCGACCTCGAAAGGAAAAGCTCCCATGAAATATGTTTCTCCCCCTCTCTCTCCTTTACCATCCCCATCCAATTCCATCGGAAGTGATTGGGACTTGCTGCTGCGGAAACAATTCTCTTCACCTTCTCCCCCTGACCACCCACAAACCTCGAAAATCTCCTTCACCTTGTATTAGTCCAAATTCTACTATCAACATTACTGTTCGCTGGAAATCAAATAGGGGCAGCCAACACTTTAGGGGTCGCAAGGGATCCCGACCCCTAGATTTCCAATATTCATCCCTTATTGACATTCCCATATATCATTCCTCTGGTACTGGGCCTCTTAGAGTAGTTTTTCTTGAGAATAATACCAAATGATGAATATTCTGTCCATCAACATCAGGGGACTCGGGGCAAGTCCCAAATTCAATGCTCTAAAATGTTTATTCTCTTCTTCTTCATACAGGTTGATCTTAATACAGGAAACTATGCATAATATTCAAGATACCATCTCTTATTTCAGGTGAATGTTCCCTTCTTGGTATATTGTGGCAACAGAGGCATCGGGTCTTTCAGGAGGTCTTGTTGTGATCTGGGATCCAAGATGGGTCTCTGCAAAATCATTCAAATGCCTTGGAGGTATTCTAGTTTCTGCAAATTTTAGAGGATGCCCTGACAAAATTCATATTATGAATGTTTATGCTCCTTATAAGGACAGAGAAACCTTTTGGGATTCTTTCATTGCTTCTGGAATCTTGGAGGACGAAGCACTCCTCATAGCGGGAGATCTAAAATGCACGATGGGTCAAAACGAAGTTTGGGGAAGGGGCAAGAAAGCTGATTTTATTGGGGAGAAAATCAAAGAAGCTATGATGCTCTGCAATTTTGTTGATATATCTTCGGAATCATTGTCTCCCACATGGGATAATGGTCGCTTGGGTGAGTCCTATATCGCAAAAAGATTGGACAGATATATTATGCATGAACAACTGAATGAGAAGTTTGGTATCCCGTCCTCTCAGATTCTCCCGAATTTTATTTCCGACCATAGGCCGGTCTCTCTTCAATGGTTGTCCTCTAATGCTCACAAAGGGTATCCGTTCAAATTTAATCGTTATTGGGTTGAAGAGGAAGCTTTCGTCAATATGATTCGGGAGTGTTGGACGGCTTATGATTTTCCTACGCAGGCCTCTCCATTGCAGCTCTTTATTTCCAAACTGTCCAATCTTAAATCCAAGGTAAAAGAATGGCAAATCCGGAAAAAATATGAAAACTGTTATGAGTTTTAACAGATTGAAAAGGAGCTTTTTGTATTAGCTGAGAGCATGAAGACTCAAGCCATATCATGGAATACTCGGTCCCGGATATGGGAACTCGAAAAGAAGAAACAAATGCTGTTGAAGATTGAGGCAATCTCTTAGAAACTCAAAAGTCGAATCACATGGATGAAAGAGGGCGAAAAGAACACCAAGTTCTTTCATCGATTTGCTAGAAAAAGAAGAGCAGTCAATTCCATATGGCAAATCAAAAATGATGTCGACTCTTTACTGTACTCACAAGAAGACATCGCAAACGAAGTTGTCAACTATTTCAAAAAGGCATACAAACGAGAGGATAACAGGGTGTTTAATGACATACTATGGTGTATTGAACCTTTTTCAAATATGTTCAATGAGGATGACAATGAAAGGCTATTTGCTGAGATTTCGGAGGAAGAAGTACTCACTGTCATGAAATCCTTCAAAAAGGATAAATGCCCCAGACCAGATGGTTGGTCCATAGATATTTTCAACCACTTCTTCGACATAATGAAGAATGATATACTTGGTATGGCTGAAGAGATCAAAACTCAAGGGAATATTCATCGATTTATTTCTTCCACCTACATTTCACTGATCCCAAAAAAAAGGACTCCTCCACATTTGCAGATTATAGACCGATTTCTCTGTGCAATGTAATTTATAAAATCACTTCAAAGATTATTGCTGAGAGAATCTGAGGGAAATTATCAGAACATATTTCAATGGAACAACATGGATTCCTGTGTGGAAGGAACATCCCTGAAGCTGTTGCCATAACTTAGGAAGCTATGCACTCTATACAATCTAAAAATATGGAAGCTTCCATTCTCAAAATCGATTTAAAAAGGGCATACGACTGCCTTGATCGGAGCTTCCTTAGATGTTTGCTCATCAAAATCGGGCTAAATGACAGATGCACTAAATGGATCATGTCTTTCATGGAAGGAGTCAATTATGCAATCCTTATCAATGGGCTGCCCACCCCTTTTTTCCTGGCTGGAAGAGGTCTTCGACAAGGATTCTCCTTATCCCCTCTTTTATTTATCTTGGTTATGGATTCTCTTAGTCTTCACATCAAGAATGTGATCAATGAAGGAAAAATTAGTCCCCTGGTCATCTCCAGAGCTAATTTACATTCTGATAATCTCTTTGTGGATGATGTTCTGTTGTTTGCTAAACTTTGCAGGTTCACCTGGCATGTTATGCACGAAATCATTCTATTATTTCAAAGAGCCACTAGTCTTTATGTCAATGAAAGCAAATCCTCTTTCCACTTTGGTAAAGATGAATATGGAGAAATGGTATATATCTCCCAGCTTTTCAATATTCAGGCAGCCCCCATTAAGGACGGGATAAAATACTTGGGTATCATCTTAAGCCTACAGGATACAATTCTTTGGACTCGTCATGGATCATTAATAGATTTTATAAGAGGATTCAAGGATGGGAGTGTAAGTGCTTAACACTTGCAGGCAGAACGGTATTATCTCAGGCGGTTTTCGCTCAAATCTGTGTTTACTGGGCTCATTTGTTTTATATCCCATCGTCTATAATAAACAAACTAAACAGCTTAATGGCCTCCTTCATCTGGGGCAGCAGTAAGGAAAGAAGTAAATTTCACCTCTCAAGGCTGGATCTCATCTCTCTCCCCAAACGACTTGGGGGCTGGGGCATCATGAATCTCCGCATTTTTGGAAAATCCCTCTTATGTAAATCTCTGTGGCAAGCAATCTTTGGGTCAAACCTATGGAGTCATATTATCAAATCGAAATACCTTGGCGACGAAGATATATCTATCTGGTATAGGAGGGACCTTTCTTGGCCCTCACAAGGCTTAGCGATTTGGAGAAGCTTTCAGAAAACTCTGCCTTTTTTCCGCAGGAATTTTATATGGAAATTTCATAATGGAAACAATATCCTGATTGGGCTGGATCCCATCATAGGAATTGATATGGATTCAATTATTGACCCTTAGCTTCTCAGATTTCTCCATCAAAAGGGTATATTTTTCTAGGCTCAGGTTATTGCAGGATGGAAGAACACCATCCTAATATGGAAATCGGGTCGAGAACCGAGCATTGATGGTGTCCTGGCAGCCCAATGGAACAACACCATTTGGAATATGAAGTACGCGGGCATTTTTAAAACTATAGACAGAGATATTTTAGGATGGAAGGCTAAGAAAGGATCGTGCAATATCCTGGTAAGAGATATATATTTAACACTGTTGAATCAAGTCAGGGAGCCCTCATGGAATACCTTTCCTTTCACCTTATGGAAGTTCTGCTGCCCTATGTAAATCATCTTATTCTCATGGCTCGTATATCATAATGGGAATCTCACATGGAACAATTTACAAAGAAGGAACTGGCAAGGTCCATCGATTTGCCTGATCTGCCTTGACAATTCAGAAGATAACCTACATATGTTTTTACTCTGCCCTCAGACACAACTTATCTAGAGGAAATTGGCTACTTTATTTGGTTTTCCATTTGTTTCACATCCTTCAATAAGAGATGCCTTCGAATGTTGGGGCGCTCTTACACCTGATTGGTTTTCCATTCCTATGATTACTATCTGGTTCATATGGAAGTGGCAGAATAATAAAATCTTTCATAACAACAGTGAGGCCTTTGGTAGTGTTATAGACAAGATTATCCCATATTATTTCTCCTTCATTCAGAGCATGCCTCAGCAGAAAATTCAACATATGGCCCCCTCTCCCCCACTACCACTTTTATATCCTAGAGCACACTTTGATGGTGAGGCAAAGGACGAAAATTGCGCTTGCAGAGTCTTCGTTGCATTTTCAAAAGATCACCATTTTTCTATTTTCTGGAATGGTGGCAAAGGAACAAATAACAAGGCAGAGGCCATGGCCCTGCATGGTCTGCTCATCTTCTGTTCCTTCATGGATTTTGGTCCTATAAAAGTATATGGGGATTTGAAAGCTATTATAGATCATGTGAATGGAAAACAGAAGATTTCAAATGATAACCTGACAGGATGGCTGCACAGGATTGCATCTCTATGGAACTCTGTCACTTTCCCTATTGCTCATATTAAGCGCAACCAAAATATGCAAGTGGATGCTCTATTAAAAAAAGGGTTGCACTCTCCAATCGGTATTTGGTATTTGGTCATCACGATGGATTCCAGCGCATATGAGATCCAACCTTTCTCTATGCCCGACACATAAATACTTGCAGAATTTTTTGTTTGTTGTTATATGGTCAATTTTTTGGATCACTGTCTCCTTTAGTCTTTCTGAATAGTCGGTTTTTTGTCTAAATATTTGCTATGTTGTCATGTTCCCAAATGTATATGATGCTCTCTTTCCCAGTTTCAAGGGCAAAATCCAAGGACCATGATCCTCCAGAAGATTGTACATACTAGCTCGGTATTTTCCATATACATAATATAAACATTATAGTGCTTTTTCTTCTGAAAATATATATTATATATATATATATATATAATATATATATATTATATATATATATATATATATATATATATATTAGATATATAATATAACTGAAATTTGTTTACTTAATTATTCCATTTATTTTAAAAATCTATAAACTGCTCAAGAACCCTAATTGTCCATTCAATTATAGAAAATTTCACTAAATCATAACCAGACCTCCGGTATGCCATTTATGTGTTCAATGTGTCAAAGAAACTGGACTTAAAAGTATGATTACAAAGCAGATTCTAAAATATGTGAAGTTTGAACATTTTGAAGTTCACTATTGATATATCAGATTGACTTCTTATACAATTAAGGCGTTTCTTGACAGATTGTATAACAAAACCTAATTAAGCAGTAAGGTGGATTTTCAGAAAAACGTAGGATATGTAATGGAATATTCCTAAATAGTCTTAGATCTCAGTTGATTTATTGCACTAGGTATCATGCCTGGACTCTGACTAAGTTATACAAAAATAGACCTTTTTTTTTTTACCAACTTCTACTATTTAAATTGGGAATGCAGAGCATCATCAAAGCACTACCGAAATATAAATTTTAATTTTCTAAATGTTAAAATTATCAGTAAACCTTGTATCAAACATTCAAAAAGAAAATTCTTCTTCGTTGCAGTTACTTAGAAATGGAGTTATTCCTCATCTGCTCATGCCCGAAGTTGCACAACTATTTGGCAATATGATGTGGGTGAATGTAGAGATGTTGCCCACAAATAACTACTCCACACATTATCAATCAGAATTTTTCTAACAAGGAAACAAACTGCATGAAAGAACCCCCATGAAAAGATTCGATCCCAATATATGAGTTCATCAAACAGCCCAAAGAATCAATAAAAATACTACCGATGCACCTACGCTAGCAAATATGGTCCCCACCAAAGTTTACAAAAGAAATTTCACCAATGTGACATTCTCGTTCTATATTACCAAAGACACCAAATGTAAATGTGAAAACACTGGAATTGCTACGTGATATTGTGTCCCGAGGGAACAGAAGAATGCTTGAGAAAGAGGCTTTTTTTCTTTTAGCTACAACGCATTATTAGGATAGAATCATTGAGATGTGACTGTAATTTTTTCTAAGGAATAACCCTCTTAAATAGTAAAAAAAAAAAAAAATTAAACTTTTAGATAATAAAAAAGGAATTTAAAACTTTAAGGAAAGTTTACAAATTAAAAAAAAAATTAAGTATGCCTCAAAATATTAATGAGAAATTTTTTTTAGAATGATTTTATAAAAATTAAAATGATAACCTTTCTCTCAAAGGAAATTGATTTTCCTCTAAATAAAAAATAAAAAATAAAATAAAATAAAATAAAATAAACTCAAAGCAATTGACGTCAAATCTCAATGATGAAAATTACGCACTAGGTAAAGTAAATACAGCCTCAGAAATTAAATTAGAGATTCCAATGCTCTGAAAATTTTATTTCTCAAAATTGACTTTGAATACTGTAGATATTTTCATTCAGAAATGTTGACGGCTTCCCCAAAACAAATCGATAAATAATTTAGATCGAATTTTTCTATATTAAAATGTCTATAAGCCGTAAGAGTTGAACCTAAGCTTGATACCATATGTAACAACCCAGAAATAACAACACATGATTAATTAGATTAATCAAGCGATTTATAATCAACGAGCAATTTAACAACTAGTTAACATTAAATTACAAAAATATGAGTGAATAGAAAGACAACTTACCTGTGGAACGCTAGTTGAATTTTGCTACCTACAACAAATTCTTGGGGACAACTCTCCACCCAATCGTAGGCTCAGTTGCACAAAATCTTGCTACAACTGGCCAAACCTAAGCCATCAATCAACGTACTACTACTAGGGAATCCTTTGTCTCACAACACTAACACTATTCTCCCAAGAGAATGGATGATGGAATGCCTCTCATCTTCCTCCTCATCTATTAAATAGAGCAAACATTGGAAGGGGAACCACATGCACACACTCCATGTGTCAACATGCAACTTTACTGCTTTCTTGTTTTATTCTTATGTATATTTATTTAGAGCATGTAATTAATTTATTATTTATTTATTATTACTATTACTATTTTTTTAATTGTTTATTATTTATTTAATATTATATATTATTTATTATTAAGGGACATTACACACACAATACATACACCTACACCCAATGTACAATACAATACATACATTTATACCTGATGTATAATGCCACACAATACATGTACCTGGTCCTACACCTGGCATACAACACAACACAGTAGATGTACTACACAGAGTACACCACAATGAGTACACATGTCACGATACCACAACTACACAATGCACATACATAGTACCACATGCCTGCAACACATGTATGAAATGCGCACAATACCACATGTACACCAGTACCTTATGTAGAACATGTACATAGTACCACTTGTATACAACACCACCTACACAACGTGTACACAACATTACATGTACACGACACCACCTGCACAACATGTACACAACACCACTTGTACCACGTGTACATTGTGTACACAATACCACATGTACACGACACCACATGTACATAGCGCCATATGCACGATAGGTACACAACACCATATGTACAACATGTACATGACACCACATGCTCACAAAACCACTTGTACAATCATGCACACAAAACCATATGTACATAGCATCACATGTACAACATGAAAACAACACCAGATGTACATATCACTGCATATACAACATATACATAGCACCCTATGTACACAACACTTCATATCCAACATGTACATATCACCATCTATACCCAGCACTGCATATACAATATTCACACAACACTATCTGTACCACCCTGTACATAACATTGCATAAACAACATGTACACACACTATATATACACCACAATGCATGCACACAACATCACAGATGTAACATATACAACATATGTACACCAGTAGTACAGCAAATCCAAAACCACATTGTCTCTACCAAGCAACCTTGCTTCCAGTGTCTCTCTACCATCCATGCTTATCCTAGCATCCCTCAGATCTCACTACTTTCGTTTCACTGATGTATCCCTTGGCCTAGCCCGTCCATAACATAAACACACTATAATAACATAATATAAATTCATATCCACATGATACTTACCTCATAGATTTGTCAGGACTACTCTTCCCACTTTATTCCTCATAAACCAGGAACCTCTTTACGCCATTCACCTACGTAAGCAATCATTCCTCCACAAGAATGATTCCTTAAGACCATGTCAGAAAACAACATAGATACAGACATGTATACACATATATACATCATCATAATCACGATCACAACATACTTACTAGATATTATAAGGTCAAGGTTAAGAGAAGTCCTTTTATCTGCTCACAACATACACAACATTGGAAACAATTATTCCCAACATAGCCAAGGCATCTGATGCCTCAGATCAATTTACTTCACCTTTCTGGTTACCTTTATCATGACTATACTACCACTCTCCATTTACACCAATGGATTGAACCAATCCAACCGATTGTTATATTCTTACCTTCAACTTCCCTTACTCATGTATCGAGCTTCATCCTAGTCTTACATTACCTGCTAGGTTTCATTCATCTCTCCCAGAGTTCCATTAACTTTCTTCCTTCCTAAAAAATTCCTGAGACTCAAACATAAAATACAAGAACAAGAAACAAACAAGAAAAAATATGAAGAACCAACAATGATATGACACCACAACTAAAGTGGAAAGGCCTTGCACCAGATATAATAATGAGTCAAATCAATATCAACAAATCACAAAAGACTGAAAGCACAAGGCTCTCAATAGACACCATGATTCCATCCACATGGTTCCCAAGAAAATCTCAACCTGAGCCTTCTTCAAGATTTCATGACAACCTCTCTTGCCATGCAACTCCTTGCATCACACTACCATAAACACATAATTTTCAATGTATAAATAAATATAACAATATACCAATTAGCCTACCTTGTTATGCCAATCATGTTTCCTTGTAGTTGAACACATCTGTTCCATGTCGTAAGGGACTCCAATTCCCTTGACATGTCTAGCTATAACTAGGCACCAACTATTATACTTGTCAATACATGTCCATGAATATAACACATATCCACATAATTTTAGACAAATTAGGGTTAAGAAGACTTCTTGTAGGCAAAGAACATATTGGTTTGGAATTACAATTTCCAAACATAGCCAATGAAATTCTCACCCAAATCCTTTCTTTTACCTTTATCTTGTTGCAACTACTTCTTACTATGTACTATCACATCCCTATTGGATTGTTATATAAACAAATTAACTATTACCTTGTCATGCTAATACCAAGCATGTTTTGTGCAACTGTTCACACATGTCAACCACATATTCCAAAGATAAAGGCAACATATCTATTACTTGGAAATAAACCTTCACCAAGTCTAACAACCATGTCATAATCAAAATCAACTGACATTCATCAATCATAATACATAATGCTACAACTATTACCTACTTACACAAGTACATATTAGTTGTCTCAACGCATATTGCAACCATCTTAAAACAAGATCATTTCAGCAAGAAACATTATAGACACATACTCATATCATTCAAGTAATAAAAAATTCAGACAATAGATAGACGACATAATAGACACCAAATAAACAACATAGTCAAACATTCAAACACCAAATAGATGACATAAGAAAACTCATACCTTAATATATCTGAGAGGAGGTTATCTTGTCTGCATAATCAAGATAGATTAGCATGATATAGCTTCACGACATATCAACTCAAACATAAATAAGGTCATGATATCCATAATAGTCGCTAGCTAACATGTTCACATCATAAACTCATAAACAATTATCATTCATACATAATAAGCACATCTGCACAGTCATTCTAGATTAACACGACATAATATCACATCATATTAATTCATACATGAATGTCATAACCCTAACCATTTGCATATACCAATCCAAATTAGTATGATACATATAATATCAATATCTTAATGTAATAACCCTAATCATCAAGTTACTAGCATATACAAAGAACAAGTTAAACTATAACATACTCG
>APFE030283246.1:0-11513 GCA_000404065.3 Pinus taeda | reverse complement strand
TAGAGCATAAATGACTGATAACTCATATGAGACTTGACAAGAAGGATCACCACCCTCTTCCCTTAATTTTTTTGACATCAATTAGGTCTTGCATCCATTATCTTTTCAATTACAAGTAAATACATGAAATAACCATGAAAATAATTAGTCATATAACCATGCTAATAACCAACATTAAACCATGAAAATAAAAATGAGATAACAACCATTAAAGTCACATATTAACAAGTTCAAAAGCAAGAGAACTTAGCTTTTATTAAACATAGGCAAAACCAACCAGTTTTGGGACTTCCACGTACCAACCGACCGTAGACATGGTAGAACGAAATATGTATTTCAACTAGTCACACCTGTGACATATTCCAAGCATGAATATGGGATATCCTGGATTAACCAAACCAAAAACAACCATGGGAATCCAAAGGTTAAACCACCTCCACCCTCACCAAACCATGATCTCACGAAAACCGTGTTGAAGAATCTAGGGCATCATAGTTAAGATAGGATTATTTCAGCTATGATAACAATTTGTCAAGCACTTTTACTTTTTATTGTTAGCTTGATCTTCTTCTTATTATTAGTGTATGTTCTTTTACTTCATTAAACTACTATCAAAATATAAAAGACAAGAACACAAGATGTTGGCTCTCTGCCAGTGCCAAAACCTCTGTCTCTTAGAGAGGAAAACCGTTTGGTAAGTTTCTCTTATTGAAGCTTATTATTGATTAATACAACACCCTAAACCCTTGACTAGAATGTACTCCAAGCACATGTCAAGTCCTTCCTCCTTTTTGCACTTTGTTCCTAGGCACTTAGTCTTCCTTCTTCCGACACTTTTCTCCCCAGCACTTCATCCTCCTTCTTCGTTCTTTGACTAGAGATAGACCTAGCGTATGTGATCTCTAGATGAGATGCTTATCTTCTATGCTTAGTGATATCCTTTACTCATGTAGACACCTTCCTTCTTTCTACCAAATGAGATCCTTCTTGAGATGTAGATGTAGACTTGGTGTGATTGTGCATCAACCCTAGTTCTTCGCACGTGTGGATGGTTTACTTGAATATTATGCTCCTTTGATATTCGCTTAGGAGAATATTTCCTTCACTTGAGTAGAAAGCCTTATAGGCCTAACTTACTAGCCCAAACAATGATATATATGAGATTTTTATAGTGTTGTTGTTATGACCACAAAGATGACTCTGTTTCTCACGCATGTGATTGTTTTTCACCCTAAAAATAGTCCTTTTGACTTCTGTCTTGACTTCTCCTTCTTCGCTACACTAGAGGCTCCTCAAACTCGTTCTCTTCACATTTTATTGGCTATCCCTCTTAGTTGATTCCAAAGGTAAGTGCTTGTCGTTTGAGGGAGTCGACAACCTCTATATATAGAGGTTTGTCCCTCCTTTAGGCTGACTTGAGGCCAACTTCTTGACTGTAGGCTGACTTGAAGATTCTTCATCATTTTTTCTCCTTGAAGGATGTCATTGCATGGAGAGGACTTGACTTTGCTTGGAGGGTTTTCCTTTGACTCTTTATACAAGTATATACATGATGTAACATGCCCTTAAGGGTCTTCAACATTTTCTTTTGACTTTTTGACTCTCCTATAACACTTTAACATGTGTTAGACCTACATCAATGAGCAAGAAACTCATTGATAAGCATAACAAAATAATATTTCTTTTCTTGAATAAATAAAAATATCAAGAGTATATTTATGAAGATCGAACCTAGTTACATTTCCTTCAATAAACTGGCAATCACAAAACCAAATCGAACTAGGAATGCCTATGGAACCCATCACTATTCTTGAGGAATTTTTCATCTCCTTGTCTCTCAGGATTTACTACAATCCGCACTGGATCATTAGGCCCTAAACCAAGACACCAGTCTCTCAGGATTTACTGCAATCCACACTGGACCACTAGGCCCTAAATCAAGACTCCTCCCTCAGGCTTTATCGTGTATCCCACCAAAACTGATCAAGGGATTCCTAGGCGTTTGGGACTTTCCCGAGACCAACTCCACCCCGGATTCTGAAACCTCCGACAATTCCAAAGCTCAAAAACAAGAAAATAATACCATCACACCATGGCTATTCGGAAAAAGAAAAGGCTAGGCTGAAAACCATTGTCATAACCCTAAAAACCCATGCCACTAACAGCAAGAGAACCATACCAACATGCAAATCCATGAACGTCAAAACCAACTAGGAAATAACTCATGCAATATGTTACCTACAAGTATCCCTACTGAAGCTGCTTGATCCCACTCTTCCTTGCATGATTCTTGCTTTCCTTCCTTTTCCTTGTCCTCCCTTTCCTTGATTTTCCCTTCCTTTCTCCAAAACTGAGAAAAAATCTTAACAACTAATCTTCATAAGCTTTTTTATTACTTAGGCCTCTATTTTCTTCAATTTACATTATTGTCCTTCAATTTCCTCCTCACATGCAACCTGTGACCTTTCACCTTCCTTTTCTCCTAATTTCCATTATTTTGAAAACTAAAATGCCAATTAATGCCAATTTTCCTTTCCAAAGCCTTAGCAATTGTTGTTGGCTTCAAGGGTTTAGACCCAAGTTCATAGTTAGCTCCACTAACCAACAAAGCCCTATACCACCAACCCTTTGGGAAATGACTTGCTTATGCAGATTGTAGTTTCACTCGAGGTGACATTGGGGGATGGTAGAACCAGGTTTATGCATCCAGAGGGACTATGCAACGTTTCTATAAAGTTCCTATCAGTTTAGGGCTTAATCTGACGTTCACAAAACATTAACCTTATTGTTATAGTCGTAAAGTCTTTTCCTACTTAATAGACTTGTGGGCTACGCATAACTAGTCTAACATGTATTATTCATCATATAAAACAATATTTGAACCTTTGCGATGCAATTGCAGAAGAAATGTATAAAAATGAACTAGAAACAGGCTAAACACAGAAATTATGCGAACATAAGAAAATACACATATCTATCTCAAATTCTTCTTTATTAGTTCAAGTCTTCATAGATAGAATATTTATGGCCCTGCGCATGCAGCTGCAGGGGAATACACACATAGCTGCAGACTTACCAAGGTTTCCATGCACAGAGCTATAGTAACCTTCCCCTTCACTTGAATACAGAAAGATATCCTAATTATAGACTCAAAAACAAATCATCTTCTTAATTGATTGTCTTACACTTGCTAAGACATCACTTTTTATATTATTTTACCCTTACAATACCATGATCCACAAACCATGGGCAGAGCTCAAAATACTCTAGATAATCCCATCCCTTTACAAAATAAGGGTCTTTGACCCACCCTAAAGTCCCTTTGACTCTTATAAACCTACGCTTATCGCGCTCCACTCCTCAAAATGCAGAGACTTTACATGACTTGGACAAAACTTAGACCATGGGGACCCCTACCCAACAGGTCCCCAACACAAATATGTGACTCATCCTTGAGTCACTCAACTGGTACACCCTCGATATTTTCTTTCAGTTCGTGATATGCAGACTTCAATGGATGAAGTTTTGTTGTGCATTTCTCTGCGACCTATTGAACTTCATCCACAAGCTTATCTGTTGTCGACCCTTCTGCTGCGAGGCTAATTATCCTCTGTGTTTACTGCATGCTCTTCAATTTTCCTTCAACTTTCTATGAGAGATGGTAGACCTCACCTTCCCAAGGTTACTTCCATCCGGAGCTGATTTGTGCCTTCCTCCGCAGCTCAGCAACTTGTCCCTGCAAAAGTGTTCCTTCCTGAAGATGAGCGAACTGTTGCATATGTGTTAAGGTCCGCGACATTGCTTTAAGCTCATCGAACTGCAATTTCTTGTCTCTGATCTCCAATTCAATCTTTTGCACATGTGGCTTCTCTTACAATGAGGCCCATGCTTCCATTATATCATCAAAAAGTTGACTACAATTATTGATTGCAGTCGCTATTTGTGCCATATCATCTATTATGGCAGCTTCACGCTGCTCTCAAAATCCTAGTGGCATGGTAGGTTGTAGCTTCATCTTCAAATCTAACCTTTCCCACCTCTTCCTTCGATTCTTTGACTACTGCTTCTAGTTTCTAACGTTTTTCTTCTAAAGCTACTTCGGTTAGAGATTTGGAGCTCTGGAATCTCAATACATACTTTGGTTATGGCCTCTTCTAGTTGTTGGTTATTCGCAGTGACCTCCTCACAATCCTACATCGCTCTAGTATTTTCTTTGAACATATGTTGGTTGTTGATTTTGACTTCATTGGTGAGCAACATAGCTCGCTACTCCCGCAAATTGAGCTCATCTATGATGCCCTAATGTAGCTCGTGCAACGTCTGAAGGGGGAGCACCAAAAGATTGAGGCTCAGATTCTTTAACTTTTATGTGCTTTCTCGTTCTTCTGCAGTCTCAATGTGTAGTGAACCTTCTGTAAAATGTACTACTCGGAGGTTTGTGGTAAGCTCTCCTATCGAAGGAACCACACTCACTTGATTCATGCTCGCCTGAACCATGATCGCTTGGGTCACGCTCATCTGAACTTGTAATGCTTTAAGGCCCTATTGGACCTTTGTTAATACTTCCCTATATTGATCTTCAATATTCCCCCACATCTTCTCCATCACAGCTTGGACGGTGTTTCCAATTTCGTCAAAGTCCCCCTTAGTGAGGACCAATGGTTCTGTGCTGGTAGATTTATCTGATTTTTGCTTCTTCCTGGACTGCCAACACTTTTCTTCTGCCACTTCCTTATTATAAATTGGGAATCAACATCCTCCATGTCCACCATAGGGTCTTCATCACCCTGATCCCCCTCGTCAGTCTCTTGCTCAACTGTGTTCTCAATTTCCTTCATAATCGTTTCCTCAAGGTCAATTTTGACCATCAGAGGCACCTTCTTTATATCCTTCTTGGCTGTTAATTTTTCGTCCTGCATACCTATAGTGGTATTACTTGTGCCCTCCTTCTCTTTCATTGTTACAACAAGGGTAATCCAATTACCTTACCACTTACTGATGACGATCACAATGTCCACCTCAAAAACTAATTATGGTAGGTCATGCCATACCTTCTCCACATCTTTCTTGGCGCGGATAAAGACACTGTGAAAATCCACTTTAAATTCAGAAATGTCACTATATTTTTGAAATAATGCGGGTTGACTCCTTAGATGCCCACAGCGAGGCAAACTTTGCAGCCTCACACACATCAGGGTCCACATTGGGGAACTATGAATTCTCCAGTGTTTTCCATGCTACCAATCCAATTAAGAGTAATAACCATGCATAGTGGAATGGCTACCCATCTTCTTGTACTTCTTAGCAGTCATCCAAAAACTCTTGACATAGATATCCGACCTAGTTAAACTATACCCCATTGCTACGTGCGCAACCAAGGATACAACTGGGGCCAACACTTCATTCGCCCGACACTTCCTCGTGATCTTACCAGCCAAAATGGATATGGAGAAAAACACAACCTCATCATTAATATAACTAATAGCATAACCCTCAGAATTCTTGACTAAGCCGAAGTCATTCTTCATCTGATCATCCAAATTTTTCTCCTGAGATTTCTCAACAAATGTTGCATCAGGATTCGCCCCTTGGTGAGGCAGTGTAGTAATCCTTCGGATTAAAATATCGTTAATTGAGATTGGAATTCTTAGCCACAAACACTCATCATGTACCAATGTCAATAGTTGGCGCACACAGATTGTGTTTATCTTTCTGCACCCAAAGTATGGAACATAAAACATATTCAGCAACCCAACGTGTTAAATCCCTACTACCCACTTCATCAAATCTACCCTTGTCACTCTATCTTCTTTGTAATAAATATATTGGAGGTACTTGTTGGGCTTGAATTGGGGATACTTGCTACAATCATTGAAATCCAAATCCTCCATGCGCAGTTGTGGCACCCTGTCCCACAAATCTCCCTCAATCGACACTTCCTCTGGTAACAAGGGTGTAAATATCTTGTATTTTATGGAATCTGGGTCCTTTTCAACCTTTGCAATTGGCTTCCTCGACAGCATATAGGGTGGAAACATGGAGATTGGTTCCACCTCATCTGCACTGATATCCCCAAATCCACAGGCCATTTCTTCCTCATATAGATCTTAGGCCCCATTGGTTTCTGATGTGTATCCATTCTCTCCTTACTCCATTGCTCTGGGGGGTTTTCCTTGATGATTACTTAATCAGGGTCCTTTGGGGCTTCTTCTTCTTCTTGGTTGATGTTGTTGTGGTGTAGGCTTAGTTCTTGGTGATCTTGATGGAGTAGTATGTGCTAGATGTGAATCAGTCATGATGGATTCTATCCCTCGGCTCAAAAACTCTTGCTCAAGCTCTTTCCAACTCCAATGAGACATGCAGCAGAATGCTCGACTCACACTTAGGTGCAAAATGTGAAAATTTCTAAATCTAACACATTAGAAACCCCTACTACATTTTCTTGTTTACTATCTCCTACTTGTTCTTTGTATTAACAAGTTATTTAAATGAATAAATATTGAAGTAAAAACAAATTCATGCTTAACAAATATACAAATCAACAACTGAAATAAACTGAGACAACACAAGGACACCATTAGTTTTGGACAATCATCCATGGAAAAACCCAATTTGGGAAAACTGGTGCAGCAGATATGAGGGTTTTATTATTACGCTGATTTTTTAATACAACTAGGACGCCATAAATGGCTCACCCTTTAGATAATATCCTTGGAAGCAATACCTCTATTCAAAGACAAATATTCTGGTTGATTAGCAACCATATGAACAATCCCATAGTGACTCCAACTCTTCCTTGTGTTGGATAGTGAAAGCTACTACACACACTCTTCTGGAACTACATCATCCTCTTTGGAACTGCGTCACCCTTTCTGCGTCTGCGTTATCCAATCGGCTCTCAGTCTGTCCCATATAATCACCTCAGCGTAGCCTCTTCAGCCCAATTCCAGCCTCTACAACCTTTGTGTTGTCTACGTTAGCCTCCGTTGATTTCTGTGTCACCCTCCGCGTCTTCTATGTCTACCTCTGTGGCTTCTACGTCCTCTGCACTGGCCTCCTTAGTGTCTGCGTCAGCCCTCCTAGGCTCTGCACATTGTTTCCTCTCTGATATGTATTCTTCATCCTTAGATTGAAATCCCTTGCTAAACTGCCCCTCACTGCAACTGATCACTCACTCGATTTCCTTAGCAAACCCAGCCCTTGAAAATTAAATTTTTGATCTCTCTTGGTGTGTCTCCAACTGACCCTCAAGCCTCCTCTTATAGTTTTTCTGTTGACAATTCAATGACTAAGATTATATTTGGCTTGATCCTCATTATTTAGAACTTTCTCACCCATATTATATTAATACACATTCATATTTTAATTTTCATTGCTAGACCACATTTGATACTACCAAAAATCATAACTCCCTCTTAGCGAGGAATGTGCTCTAGCAATGCCTCAACATAGAAGCATCACATTTATCTTCCACAATGGTATCTCTGTTGATGCTTGGCCTACTACCACACATCCCTTACACTGCTACTTCTTGTACTGCTTCCCATGACATGTCTACTGCCACTGCCACATCTGTATTGTAGTTCCCTCTCAACATGTTGCATCATGCTACCCATAGCACTGCCATTACTAACTACTACACTTCAACTCAATTACCTAGAAGTAAGTAAATGACTTCACCCAAATAGTGACATCCTAATCAGTTTGGAAGCTTCGTGATGTCAAAGCTACCTCTGATGTTATCATGTTCTCCTTCTATTACCATTTCACTGCTGCAAACACCTTTATGCCTCTCACACTGCTGCAACCTCTATTGCATTGCTACAGAATTTTGCACTCTAGAACTGCCTTTCCGCTCCATCACACCTTTGCTCCACCCAAGACCTGTCATCATGATACTATCTTTAAGGGCTTCCATAACTAGATGTGATCCAAGATTTTGGGCACCTCAAGGATCATGCCCCTCTTCTATAGTCCTCTCGACTACAACGCAATGTCTCCCCACCTCTTCTCTAGAGGTGCACGAGCACCCATGGCACAATCATCATCAGTCTCAACATCCTTCTCTACCTTTGCTGGAGAAGCCTTTGTCGAAAGCTTCTCCCTTGCCTTTCTTCCTAGCGAACTAAGAGGCATAGTGTCCCAGCTCCCCACAGTTGAAGCACTTGACCTTGGAGATATATTTTTTTCCTCTTCTGAACCCCTTGTTGTCCTGCAAATGTTAGAGTTGTATCCTCCTCCTCCTATTTATCAATTCAAACGCCCTTAACTATACTCCCCTCCTTAGTCAACCTCCTAATATATTCTTGTCGAAGAGCTTCCCACATCTCCTCCCAATTGGGGAGAGTCGCTCTGCCGAAAATGATTTGGACAAACATCTCCTAGCCCTTGGAAACTGCATTCAAAGCAGTCTTGACCATCAACTCTGGATCCATTGTAGACCCTATGGAAGTAAGATGGTCACAAATTCCTTGCAACCTGGGAAGGAATAAATCTATCTCCTCTCCTTCTACATCTGATATGACCTCAGCTGATTCGCTAATAACATCTTTCGCTGCACGGAAGAGCCCTGGTATAAGGTGGTCAATGTTTGCCACATCTCCCTTGCTGTGTTCTTCTCAGCAATATGTGGTATTACATGATCTTTGACCCTATATAGAATCACGCATTTCACCTTCACCTCAGCCTCCTCATAATTCTCATTTACATTAGGTTCAACTGGGACAACTGCGGTTTTTAAGGCATAGTCCTTGATGCGATATTTTTCCAGGATTGTCAGGATCTTGGCCTTCTTGATGAAAAAAATGGAATCCCCATCCAATCTATCCTGATCCCTCAATCCATTCACTATCATCTCTGCTCCTCTTCTCTAGACTCCCTCTGAGTCCTGATTTCCCTCTCAGAAATCCTTTGGCGAACCGTCGAATCATTCCTCTCCAAACCTCCTTTGCCACTGCAACCCATATCTAGATTTTTTAGCTAGAAATTTATTGAGGTAGTGCTTCCCTCTACCTTGGTCTAGTCCCCTTAGACACTATTCTACGATCACAAAAATAATGTCCCACCAGCTCCACAAATCAAAATCTACTCAGTACCCTTATCCCTGGAAATTGAAGAATCTGAGCCCTTATGGCTCTGCACAATCACAATGAGCATTGGATGAACTCCTCATGGCCATTGTGTCAATCCTTCATGGTTGAGAAAGATGTCTTGGCATTCCCCTCCTCTACCTCTGTGCTGACCTGGATAGCTGATGCAACTACTGCATGGGCTCCTCCCATCTATTTCATCACCTTCACCTAGCTTAGAGTGCTAATGCAGGTACTGCGTGAGCCTCTGCATCACCTTCTCTGCACTACGTCCCTCCTCCTTCTGCATATCTAGCTCTAGAACAACGTTGTCTCTCAAGACAGCTACTTCTCAGCTACAAATTCTCAGATTTTCTCAGCTAGTGTCTTCAGTCGCCTCTGATCTGCAATCACTCTAATACCATGTGAAAATTTCTGAATCTAACACATTAGAAACCCCTACTGCATTTTCTGGTTTACTGTATCCTACTTGTTCTTTGTATTAACAAGTTATTTAAATGAATAAATATCGAAGTAAACACCAATGCAGCCTTCACAAACATACAGATCAACAACTGAAATAAATTGAGGCAACACAAGGGACACCATTATTTTTGTACATTCATCCCTGGAAAAACCCAATTTAGGAAAACCAGTGCAACATAGATGAGGGTTTTATTATTAAGGAGATTCCTGAATACAACTAAGGTGACAGAAATGGCTCACCCTTCAGAGAATATCCATGGGAGAAATACCTCTACTCAGAGACAAATATTCTAGTTTATTAGCAATTGGATGAATAATACCACAATGACTCCGGTTGTTGTTTGTGTTGGACAACGAAAGATTCTCCACGCACTCCTCTGGAATTGCGTCACCCTCTTCAGAACTACATCACCCTCTCTTTCTCTTCATCAGCCAATCAACTCTCACCCTATCCCACATAATCACCTTAGCATAGCCTCTTCATCCCAACGTTAACCTCTATGTTGTTTGCATTAGCCTCTATGGCTTTTTGTGTCAGCCTCTGCATCTTCTGTGTTTGCCTCTGCGACTTCTGCATCCTTTGCGCTAGCCTCCTTAGCCTCTGTGTCAGCCCTCCTAGGCTATACACTCTATTGTCTCTCTGATATGCATTCTTCATCCTTGGATCAAAATACATTGTTAAACTGCTCCTTATTGCAACTGATCACTCACTCGATTTCCAACAAACCCAACCCCAGAAAATCAAATTCTTGATCTCTCTTGGTGTGTCTCCAACAGACCCTCAAGCCTTCTCTTATACTTTTCCTGTTGACAATTCAACGGCCAAGATTAAGTCCCTAATCAATGGATAAGATTAGATCTGGCTTGATCCTCATTATTTAGAACTTTCTTGCTTGTATTATATTAATACACATTAATATGTTAATTTTCCTATGTTTAGACTTAGGGTCTCATTAAAAATATTAATTATTTTAATATCTCTTCATCCAGGTGGAATTTCTCCAAACAATTTCTGGGTCTTGGAGATCACATGTTCCTTAGCCTTTCCACCCATTTTCATGGCTAGAGCACATTTGATGCAACCAAAAATCAACACAGAATCACACATCAAACTCTCAACAAACAAAGTGTACAAATGTGGAGTGGGTTGCCATATTTATAGCCTTTCTTAAATTCAAACCACTCAATCCACTCAAGATCCTCCTCATAAATGTGGATTTGATAGATAATTTGTCCAGATATGCTCCTTAAATGTGTTTCCCCCGCTCCTTTTAACAGAAATTTCTGTGTCAAATCAACCCCAACGGTCATATTCTAGACGAGCTACAACAGACCCCTCCTTGTAGTGCAATTACCCCTTCTTTGTCATAGCTTTCTACACTTGAGCCATCATCTTGAATTTCATGCAACTCTCCTTCGACAAGGTCCTTCATTGGCACAGTACTTTATAGTCCCATGCTTCCTTGCAATAGCCTGTAGCACTAAGACTGTTCTATATTCATATAGTCAGCATGCAGCCCCAGGGACAAAATCATCCCTATAGAGTTTCAACCCCCTCTAATTTACTCGCCCAACAAATAATTCTCCATTTAGCTTCGCGAGTTGAATTGTGCCACCATCTGAGATATCCCTGATAACCTAGGAGCTTAGCCAATGCATCTTGAACTTACCAGGAAACTGTGTGAACTTACTATCATACAACAAAACCAAGTCTCTGTTACACTGAAATTTGTCACCATGACTATCTGCAGTTAATATGGCTCCATCAATAGTCATATTATCCTCCTTGTCAAGCCTCATACCTCTGCTCTTCATATCAAACTCCAAAAAGAGAGAAAGTCACTTAAAAAAACATGTTTATCTCTGGGTACGCAGGTTATCTCTACCTTGCCTGCGTGTACGCACTCCAAACACACTGTACCTGTGTACTTGTACGCTCTGTAAGCCAAAGGATGGGTG
>APFE030283242.1:0-18216 GCA_000404065.3 Pinus taeda | reverse complement strand
AAATTTTAATTTTCTTTTTTTGTAAGTTTGGTGGGACGACATCTTCATCACCCCAATTAGGCCTGGAATTGAACCAATGATTTCACATCAAGGAGTGCCTTAATAAAACACCCAATCACCATCTATCCAAAACCCCTAGACAAAAGAAACTTTAATTTTTAAAAAGAATCTTACTAATATTTTTTAACAAACATGACATTGAAATAAATAATATCTATTTAATGTGATGATTGTGATTTATTTTACTTCTAATATTTTTTCTTCTGTTTACATATTAATTCATTCTTTATATAAATTTTTAATATACCTAAAATTGAATTAAATATATTTTAATATTTTTATTAATCAATTTCTTTTTATTTTTTTAACATTATTATTAAATCAAAAATTGCCAACAAAATTTGTAAAAATAATTATGAAAAAGATCATTTACCAATCTATTTAAAATAATAAAATATTTTAATTATTTCCTATACCACCATAATAAATTAATAAATATTTATTTAAACAAAATTAAAAAATTTTTTAATAAAAATTATTATTAACATAAAATTAAAATATTAAGTAATATTTGAAATAAATATAATTAAAATTAATTTTATTGTAAAACTAATTTTAATATTTTAACAAAATTAATAACAAAATAAAATTATAAATTAAGTAAAATTCAAATAAAATATAATAAAATTAATTTTTAAAAATTTAAAATGATTAACTAAACTCCATTTTTTAAAAAATATTGTAAAACCTATCACAACTCATATACTAAACTCCATCCTATCATATAATATGTAGAAAAAATAACAGAACTATCTGAAAATGAATGTAATAGCACTAAACTAATATCATCGAGAACATATTTGGGGTCTGCCAGTACAAATAAGGATTCTATAAAAATAATTATTACACGTGTAACTTACAATCTAGGCATTAGTTTATTAGACTTATAATGTAGGCCTTAGTTCGATGTGTGGTGTACCTAAGGGGTTCACGCTAACACCAACGCGGGATTATTAGTATAGACACTTTAAACGCACCATCGAAGTCGACGACATAACGCCAGAGTTCGAAACCAGGAAGCGATGGCAGCATAGGACGACAAACCCCCGAGCAAATGTCAGTGGTTTAAGGAGCGTAGGCAGAGTCAGGGGCAACAATTAAAGAGATAGAGGTGGCAATAAAGGGAGAATTCGTTGAAGTCCATTTTGTTCAGAAACTCCAGCAACATCCCTCAGCTGTTGATTCATTTGACCATGACATCTGAATCAGTATCTATATTTTGCATAATTTTTCACATGTTGGAGGAGGTAAAAGCTATTATTATTGTGTTGTGTGAAATTAACGTCCGAGAGCCAAAGAGCAACGAGAGCATGGCACAGAGGGAGATGTTGTTGAACAAAAGCAGAGAGGGAAAAGTCCCAAAGTAGAGGTATTTATCTCTAGGTCGTTTGATAGCTGAAGCAAACTGGCCAACACAATGTCCATCCCTCTTCTGATTGGATGGGTAAGGCGAAGGAAATTTGATTTCTAATTCTCTGGTTTTCGTTTTAGCAACTTTCGTCAGACTTTTTGTGGTAATCTTGTTGGTTTGTTTATCTTTTTGTTGTTTCCAGCTTTTCTTCCTTCTATTACATAGAGAACTTACAGAGCACTGTGTGCGAAGGGCAAAATAATATTCTACAAGGTATACAGGGTACAGTGTAGCTCCTTGTCAACACCTCCATGTTTTGTTTATTTGCAGTGTTATTATGATTTGATTTCAAACAATTTCAATTTGCAAGTAACTCATTATTTATTTATAGATTTTTATGGGCTAAGAGTACTTGCTTTGTTTATTTATTTTTTCTTCCAGCATCTTTGCTGGCATATAGAGAGGATAAAGGACTGAGTGCAAAGGGCAGAGTGAGCACTACGACAAAGGAATGAACACTACTGCTCACAATGTTTTTAAGGTACTTTGCAATTGCTTCTCAATATCTAATTACTTCAGTCTTATCAGAATAAATATCATATCTAAATTTGCAAATGAGTATCTAATTACTTGCAATATTACCATACCTTTTATTAAAGACAAACAGGAACTTTACAAAATTCTTTTCCTTCACATTTATGTATATTATGCATATTTGGGTGAGAATATATAATAATTTTGTGGTATAGTGTATTAGTAAAGTTTTATAATTGAAAAATAATGTTATTAATTCCGGATAAATATGTTTTTTATTGAATTTTTAATTTAGTATAATTTATTTTTGTTATTAGTTAAAATTAATATTATTAGAAAAAAAAATTTCTTTTCAAAGTTATGTTTTTTAGAATTTAGTCAAAAATGTTTTTTTATAAATGAGAAATGAGTTTTTGTTTTATGATTTGTAAATTTCTCTAAAAAATCTGTTGGAAAATTTGTCATAACATTTATGCACTTTATTACCTTAGATATTATATATAATATTAGTAGAATAAAATTTAAAATTATGGAAACAACTAAAATAAAATGAGAAAAATAAGTGAATGGACTCAGCATCTACACAAATGAACACTAGGTGTGACCGAGAGACTTAATATGGGAGAAAACCCAACTAGAAGGTGAGGCTATGCTTTCATCTCTTTTTATTAGTTATGAAATGAATGTAAAAAGGAAGGGGCTCTCATGATGGAGTTTCCATGAACACTAAATGGAACCCCTTCCTTTCCTAGTAGCCCAATATTTAACATAGGTTGATTGCTAGTCTAGGGTGAGGGTTAGGGATTTTGCATGTCTTAAATATCAATTAGTGTTAGGGAATTGGACCCTCTATAATCTTCTTAAAATTCAACAAGTGAATATCCACACGTGTGAGAGTAATGGGGGTTCATGTGGCATCCACTCAATGTAACCATGGCGATCAATAAAATAGTTCAACTTGTGGGAGACATTACTCCCATATAATAGCTATGATTCACTGATTTTTTCATGATTTGTAATCTTTTGATGTATAAAGAAATTTCAAGAGGTTGGGAGATATGCTCACAAATTTTGACCCTAAAAATTTATATTTGATGCCTCATTTTACTTTGGAAGTCTCCAAAGCCCAAATCACAAAACTAGGACTTACCCTTAAGGTGGGCCATGCTATCCAATTCGTCCAATTTTTCCACCTAGAAAGTACCAAGATAGAAGAAAAATTATATTATGATTCAATATGGATGACACCTCTCCATTTACAGAGGCTTTTTCTCCCCCAAAATCTTTTGATGAATGAGGTGAGGAATTTATTCCTCTAACTTCTTCTTGAATTACCATTTGGCCTTACTTAGAAGTTTCCCTTAAAACCCAACTTTCCATTGTTCATTTTGCCCCTATCTCAAAGTTTTGGACTTCTTCTACACATTCTTTGTATGCTTCCAGTGCGAATTCCTTGATGGTAGTTAGGACCTACTCATTATTTTCTTGATCCCACATGGAAGGCTAATAGATTTTTATATTTTCCACATTCACCATTGAGTAAACGCATATATATGGGGGTAGACCAAGTATATAAGCATTGTATACCACCTTAATTAATACTTCAAAAGGGACATCCCAAATAGTGTTGATATTCTTACTAGGACCCTCTAGTCATTCTTTATTTAGATGCATCTAAACTTTGTCTCCCTCAACTTATTTATTTATTTATTTTTCAGTTTTTGCTAATCATGTCAAGCCTTATAGTTTTCCTTATGGCTTATTCAATATTTCTTAAACTTGTAAATGATATTTCCATATATATATATATATATATATGCACATCCTATGATGTGTTATGTCGCTGCTCCCTAAGGTCCATAAATAACATCCAAGGGTAAAGATGGATAATACTGAAAGAAAGATTCAAATGACGGATTACATGATTTATATTGTATCATTATAATATTTGTATTTTATCTTGATGCTTTTAGAGTGAAAAAAATGGGGTATTAGTTTATATATTCATTTTAACTGTGAGTCCCAATATGGAGAATTAAGGTCTGAAATCTTCTAGAGACATTTTGAGGCATTAAATGAATTTTTTGTACTGTGAAAAACCTCTCACTTATGCTAGAACCCTAAATTCTACTTTAGGATTGGATACCTTTCCAACGATGCAACAATTGTATCATTCAAAATTTGTATGAAAATATTATGCCTCTCGCGAGTTGATCTACTATGTTGACCACCATGGTATGAGATGATGCCACATCAACCCCCATTACTCATGAAAATGGGGCTAGCCACATGTGGAATTTCAAGAAGGCTTTGTAAACCCTAATCCCTTAACTCTAGTTAAGGGTTTAGGGAGTCAAACCCTACCCCTAGTGGGTGATAATGCTATATTAAATATCTTGCTACTAGGAGGAATAGGGGTTCCATTCTATTCTATTGTAATTTGTTTCATAGCTGATTAGATCAATTGGGAGTGGGGAAGCTAGAGAGAAAAATAGAGGCTTTAAGATTCTATAGTAGTCTTATAGGCTATAAGTCTCAAATAACTCCATAGAGAGTACCTCTTATTTTGTATGAACATGCCTAGGTTAAAGTTTCATGTAATAAAGGATAATAAAGGCAAAAAGAATAAGACCAAGGTCATGGGACACATATTCCAAGATGTATGTTGGGAAAAACACTACAGTGGGTATCACTTGTGGTTTATTATGGCTATTGAAATTATCAAAGGAAAAGAGACAATAATTTACATTTAATTATGAAAATAAAGAAAAATAGGAGAAAAAGGGAGACAAAGAAACAAAAATTTGCATACAAGGGAAATTAGAGGAAAATGAAAAAAAATAAGAAAATAGAGGCATCAATAATAAAAAGGCATTAGAGAAACAGTTCACAATTTTCGATAGTTCATTTTTGGTTCTCTCTCCTTACATTCTCACTCTCATACACTTAGACAATTCTTGGATTACTCTAAACATTCACTTGGATTTGGAGAAGGAAAGCAAAGGAAAAGCAAGGGAAAGCAAGGGAAAGCAAAGAAAGGTTGGATCAACAACTTTAGCAAGAGGATTTTGTAGGTAGCAGGTTGCATGTGTAATTTCCTAGCTGAGGCACATGTATTTGTCTATTTGGTTCATTTTCCATCATTGGCATGGGTTTTTCATAGTTTGAAAATGGTTTCAACCTTGCCTTTCCATTTCCTGGATAACCATGGTGTGATGGGATTTCTTCTTGGTTGAGATTTGGATTGTCGAAAGGGTTTAGAACTGGGTGAGGTGGTCTCACGAAAATTCCCAAGGGTTAGGGGTGGAGATGGTTTTCTCCGAGAAGCGCTCAACAAGTGGATAGAGACAGGTAAATTCCTCAAGGTATGGTGAAGGAATTATGAGGCATTCAAGCTCAGTTTGGTTTTGTGATCTCGGGACCGATTTAGGTGAGATCACAGTAGCGTGAGGGTGGAGGTGGTTTAACCTCTAGAGTCCCTGGTTGATTTTGTCTTGGTTTATCCCATGAGACCCACATTCATGCTTGGAATATGGCATGGTGGTGATTGGCTAAAATAAAGATTTGGTTTATCCCAATTCATGGTCGAGTTGTACGTGGAAGTTCCTGATTTGGTTGGATTTTGTATATGTTAATATGAGTTGTTTTTTTGTGTGATTAATAAGCACATGTACTTTTTATTATGTTGATTATATGGTATATTTTGCATGGTTCCTATACTGGTTATATATTGGTTATAAGCATGGTTCTATGGTGTGCTCTAGCTATGGTCATTGTTCATGATTCTATAAGTTATTGAATGGTTGATGAATGCATGGGATAGCAAGTGTTACTGCAACTATCTTGAGAGGGAATTAGACCTTCTTGGTGATTCTTAGATGAAGTCCATACCCTTACGATCAAATATGCATTCATGACCTATAGATTTCATGTTTACCCTATGTTTGACGAAATGTCTAGTATGCATTGGGAATCTCTAGGTCAAGAAGTTGCTCAAGTTTGGATTATCTATCATTGTTATGATTCCGGAAAGTTACAGGTGGCAGTGACCTGGAGGCTAGCCTGAAAAGTGGCTTAGACATCGCAACTGTTGGCACAAAACTGAGGATATGAGGTCATAACCACATGGAGACAAGCCTGTGAGTGTGCTCATAGCCTCCCAACTGCATGCATGAAGTTTCAAGGGCGCAGTTATGGAGTTAGGTCAGATAAAAAGGTTCTAGCTTAGGGATTAGTCACCCGGGGTGGCTATTTGGCTCTTGAATGGTATACAGACCATGAGGGATGTCAGAGAGGTTTTAGTTTGTAGGCCCCACTTCCATCACTGGAACATGGAGGTAGGGTCATGTCATAGTAGTAATTAACTCAGGTTTACCTTGGAGATCTTGTAAAAGTCGGTAAATGTGGGAGGATGTGTGACATTATACTTTCATATTTCCATTCTAAAGAAAAGATAGAAGAACAACCTCATGTTATAGTTGGGTATTATTCCATAGTCGTTTCATAGGGAAAAACTTGTGTATATTATGGATGCTATCTGTAGTTTATTACTTGCATTTTATCTATTTCATTTATTTAGGTAGGAAATAATCTATTAAGGAAATTTAAGATCTAAACGAAAATTAACCGAACACAATATAGATTTTAGTATTTTATTAGATATTTTTTATGAACAATTCTTGTGGAACATCCACAACATTTTATAGATCATTACTGGTAGAAGTACGAACTACCTTATTATGAAGTGTTGAATATAACTCAAAATTTTATCCTAGGTCTTGGGATTCTTCTCATTATACGCCATCAACATTTGAACCATTTCCATGTTAACTTCTTTTATCTAACCTTTTGTTTAAAAATAGAAGCTAATATATCTCTTCAACTTGGTGTCCATCTTCTCCCAAAGTGTAGTAAAAAAGACATCAAGAAATATGGTATCCCTATTTTATATTATGGTCCCTAGTACCCCATATTGCTCCCCAAAATATTTTAAAATACATGTTTACTACTTGTACTTTGATGTTGTTTTTCCAAGGAACAAGTGTGCACATATTGCTAAACATACCAACTACCACAAGCAAATAGTCATGTTCCTTCATATTTATTGGAAAAACAACTACAAAATGTATTGATATGATATCCAAAGTTCTAGTGGGTACAAACAAACAATGTATAAACATTGATTTCTATTGCTAGGTTTGTTGCTACACCATATTTTATATCCTCTAATAAATTGAGCTACATCTTCTTGCATTTTGGGTTAATGCATATACCTCTGTACACTGGAAATTATCTTCCCAATTCCAAAATTTCTTGCAACCTTGGAGATGTGAACCTCTCTAATTAGTTGCAATATTTCACCTTTAGGAATATAGATATCATTTGGCTTAAAGAGAAAACGATTTTGGTGATGATAACCAATCTTACCATCACTTTATTCTTCATGAATTTGGCCCTATAACTCCTGAAAAAACTCTTTAAATTCCACATCTTCCATGTATTATACCTCTTTGTATGCATCATGGGTAAAAAAGGCTCCATGTGCACAAGAGCTCCCAAAATTATAATATTAGGTGTAGGTGGCCTTAAAAGCATGTCTTCTACTTATTAGTGTTTTCTGTCTTATATTTGATGACTAGATGAAATTATTGTAAAACCCCATCCACTTGTAGTGTCTGGTTTGCTAAATCTTACTATATGGCTACAAATACTACATTATTATGGGCCTCATTATTAGTCATAAACCAAGGCCCATTTGGCCATCCTTAAACATACATTTACCTCTTTCTTTGCATTTGATAACACCTTATTGGACTATAATGTATTTATTAGGGAGATTAAGAAATTTTTATCATATCTTGTGGCCTAACATGATTAATGTGTAGGAAAAACAATATTTATTATGCAGAAGTACGTTGGATACCAAATGGAGGGAATGTAGGAGGAAAATCACCAACAACTAGGCTAGTTATACGACAATTACCACACTTAATGATTGTGAGGATCTCAGGGAACTAGATCCACGTTTATAGGGATTTAGGAGGGAAGAAACCCTCCTTCCAAGGAGGCACGGGGGTGATTGGGTGAAATAAATGTTTGGTTCAACCCAATCTATGGTCGGGCGGTACGTGGAAGTCCCTAACTTGGTTGGAATTTGTATATCTTATTATGTGTTGATTCTTATCGCGATTAATGAGCATGAGTTTTGATTTTATGATTGGTTTGTCATGGTTCCACTCTGGTTAAATTCTAGTTACATGCATGGTATATTTCTCATTTTATGATGTGTTCTTATTATGGATCCATTCCATGGTTGGATGGGCTCTTAGTTATCTTATATGAATGCATGAGCTAATGTGTGTGGTTGCAACTTGTAATAGAGAGAAGCAAACCTTCTTGATGATTCTCTGATGATCTTAATGAAATATTAAACATGTATGGATTCATGAGATAAAGGTACTTTTCTTACAAAGTGTTTGCATAAATTATTATTGTGTATTTGTGAGTTGAGTATGATTAGAGCTTGGAAATTGATTCTCGAGGCTCTGGTAGTTGGATGACAAAGTTTTGGAAATTTTTGGGAAAATTTGGGCAGTGGCCTCAAGACTAGCCTAAATATCTAGAACGGAGTTCATGGCGGCATCCACAGAATTGGGAAATTTTGGCTTTTGTTGCATTGAGGAAGGCTTGTGCATGCAACTAAAGCATTTTGGCCATATGCACAACTTGGCATGCATGCGTATGGGTTGTAAAGTCAGTAAAAAGAAAGTTCCAACTCAGGGAAGGATCACCAGCGAGTGTTGCCTGACATCTAGATGATCAAGTGTCCCTAAGAGGTCACAATAAAGTTTCAAGATATTAGGTCCCACTTCCATAACTGGAACTTGGTTGTTGGGTCATGCATAGTAATTCTCAGCTCATGTTTACCGTTGCAATCTTGTAAAAGTGAGTAAATGTGGGGTGGGTGTTACAACAAGAAACCCAATAACTGTGCACTAAGGTGAACCAAATTATCTATATATATATATATATATATATGGTATTCTTTTTATGGTTGGTGTGGTGTGTCACGAGACGATTAGATACATTTATTCAAGTGAATTCAAATTTGTTTTTGTTGTAGTCAACTAATATTTGTAGGACCCATCGAAGCCCATATTTTGACATGGTAGATTGCTTTAACAACCTCTTTCACCCCACCAGTTAAGATGATACCAATACCACTATTTGCATATTATAATCTCAATTGATGGTCAAATGCTAGAGATAAACAATTTGACTAATGATTTCATGCCCATGTATATTTCTTGGATGTATTTAGATAATGGTGTTGAAAGATAAAAATGGTATATGTTTTAGAGAGTCTTTTTTACTATTTCTCTACAATGGTTTTCTTTTCCAAAGTAAGGTTTATGTATTTGAGGGGAGATAGGGTGAATGGTCTTGGAAGTGCAAATATATCTGACATGACTCTCTACAGATGAAACCAAGGTATTAGAGATATAACCAACAATGTATTTTATTTGTAGAGATGCCACTTATGACATATGAGAATGGAAACATATAGGAGATAACACACGAAGAGAGAGTTGAGAAAAGGCTATGAATGCAAGTTAAGAAGTCTCAAAGATTGAACATTGAGTAATGTTTTGGATAGAAGGGAGAGTCCACATTGCAAACAAATAGGAGATACAAAGTTTGAGATAGGTTTAACGAGTGTTCCTATTTCGTCATGGATTTTTGGACTACAAACATGAATGGACATGAAAACGAGCCTAAATTTGGTCGAGGGAATGCTAGACTAGAGAAGAAAAAATTTGATGGGATCACAATGGAAGATTTTATAGTCTCACAATGGTAAAGTAGTAAATTTGATACGTTCAAATGGTAGAGTGATAGATTTACTAGACTTAGAATTGTAGAGTGGTTTAGATCTAAGGGGAATAGATATAGAGATGCATTTCTAATTAGGGATAAATGACTCCACTCTTGATTGCATTTCATGAAGGTGACACATTCATAAATACGTAATTTTATGACCTTTGTTTTCATCTTCCAAGTTTTGATGACTCTTCCTATTCCTCTAACTCTTCATATTTCTCCTACTTATTTACAAATATTTATACTTACCTCAGTCCCTAAGCATTAGTTATCTAATACGTGAAGTATGCATACAAGCAATCAATGGCAAAAACTTGAAGCCTGATTGATTATATCCTAGAATTTTTAACCAATTATGTGAGATGAAAAAATCACCAAATTTATGTCATTTAAGCCAATATTGGCAAATGAAATGATGGTGTCCAATGCGAGTGTTACAAGTAGTGTTACTACTGAAAATTAATTCAGTCACCATAAACATAAATAGTTTCACCATTCCATGAAATAATTCATAATCTTCATAATCTTAAATGCCAAAATTTCAAGTTGTAATGCCAAATGGTTCTCACTTAGAGGGATTCACAATGTGTTACAATATCAAATACTGGGAGAAAAAGATCTTTAATTATATCCCATTCACCAAAAATGTTTAAATTTATGTCCAATGTCATGATATCATCTACCAAATGAATTCTTACATGAGAGGATAAATGAATACTTACATGAGAATATAAGTTCCAACTGTTAGGTTAATAGTTTATTGTTGTTATTTAAAAAATATACATATGTACTTAAGCAAAGAGAAATATCAAAATATGTTCTTTAAAGCACGATTCTTAAGCTTGATTTGTAATCAACATTCACAACAAAATGATAATCCATTTTGAACTCATTTAATATAAAAAATAAGTAAGTGAAAAGTGCTAGCAACCCAAATGTAAAATGCTTAAGAGTCATGAGATATAATGGATTTTTATTATAAACTTAGAGCTAAAGCAATGTATGACAATAGTAAAGAATTGACATGCCAAGAAATGAGGGTATAAAATTTTTATTTATTTATGCATATATGTGTTCACATGTTCAATATTGCATCAAAGAGAACCTTTGGGTGTTAAAACCCTTAACCATAGATTTCAACCATGAATAGAAATTGGAAAAATGACTTCAATCATTTTACTTAGAGAGCTAGTCATTCCATCAATAAGGGCATCAAATTTTCATGAGAAGATATAAGGAACAAAACAAGCTAAATGTTGCTAAAATGTGAATTTTAAGACTAATTCATTTTGTTTCCTTAACAACACATGTGTGGGAAGAACAAGCTTGAAGTATTATTATGTCATCAACAATTTAATTATGCATTCAATTTTTCATTTAATTATTGAGTTTTTTGTTTTGTTTTTGTTTTTAGAGAAAATGGGTGAAATTCTATGTGCAGAAAACAACTAGAAATTGATGAGATTCACCCATAATAAGAAACCAATTTATGTAAAGCCACTTATAGAGATTGACATATAATAAAGACTCAAAGGGTAGTTGAAAACCCAATTAAAAGCAATCTAAATTTGAAATGATATGCACGGAAATCCTAGATTGTTTGATTTGGAAATTTTAAAAGATGGTTGGAAATACCAATGAAACTAGCACTTGGTCAATGGGATCCATACTACACTAAAATATTTATCCAATTGGCTTAATTTTTGAAGTCCTCATACATCAAGAAAAATAATTATAAGAGCATCAAACTAAAATAATATGAAAACTTGCAAAGATTATAGGGAGGTTAATCTATAGGAATAAACCTAAGTATCACAAAGTGAATCTTATATTAATTTGGAGTAAATAAATAAAATATTGGGAGATTTACTTCTAATACACAAAATCTAGCTTGGAATTCAATAAAAAATGGAAATAGAAATACAATTCATACCTTACTTGTAATATTTTTCCTTGTGATAGCTCATTCCACAATAAAATTTGCAATTCAAATCTCTCTATTATAACCCTAAAACATTGCTCATAAGAGAAAATATCTCACACCACAACTATCAAGAAGTTCTTTCCACTTTATTTCCAACAAGAGAAAATGAAGGAGGTTCCCTCCTGATATAGGTAAGGGCCTCCCTAAACCATGCATACAATACCATGAGTTGGAAATGATATAATGTTTTCATACCATGTGATCCATTGAAAATCACAAGGTAAAACCATGAGTGCCTCAATACAATTGGAGAAAACATTCAAACATGAGCACCCTCTTCAATTAAGGGGTCAAAACCATGCTAGAAACCTTAAGCACCCTTCTTAACCAAAGGAAAGAGCCAAGAACCCCCTCACATGTGTGGGAAACAAGGAAGATAAGTGGTACATCCTTCTAGAAGGCTTTAGAGCCACTGCATTTATGAATATAAAAAAGAATAAGTAGTGTGCTCTTCTAGAAGGTTGTGGAAGCATCACACATGTGAGCTAGAAGAGATAAAATGCACCCAAAGGAGTGTTCACATATGTCACAAGTAAAATCATCTCTAACAAGCTAAAAATCACCCCCAAGTGTGAAAGAACCCCCCAAAAAAATGAAACCACATGATATCAAGTAGAAACCACATTATCGGCTCATGTATGCTTCATATGCCATTAAGTGTACAAGTAGTGATGCCAACACAGTATCATGGATCCTTAGGTAGTGACATGCATCCCAAAGCAATGTCATGAATCCCAATAAATGTGGCATGGATCCCAATGTATGCATATATCTCTATCTATTATTACATGAATCACAAGCTAGTATTATAGTTGATGTAAGTACATAGATCATGAGGCATAGTGCATGGATCTCAATGTGGAGTGCCCACATATGGTAGTGAATCAAGTCTCACATAATTGTTAAGAAAAACATACTAAATAAGCGCTTCTAACATCTTAAATACGTTAATGTTTACAATTTTCTTAATTTTACAATGATGAGACAATCTTATCCCTACTACATGTTTCAATTTCTAACACAAGAGGTATTTCTTAGGTCACTCAAGTAGATATGGGTAAAAATGATGAATAACTTATGTAAAGGGAATATAACATCATGTATTGACCCTCAAAGTCAGATATAATGGTTGTAAAAGGTAATTTGATTGGTCCGACTAGCTTTCAAGAGCTAGGAATCTTCATTATTTGCATCTGCAAGATTTTCAGAGGGAACTTTGTTTAGAGTTAGCACCTTGGTACTTTGTTTTATTACCCCTCTTTGTATTTTTTTCTTACCCCTCTTTGTATTTTCTTTCTACATGCATTTTTTAATATAGGACCTTGGGGTGAAGGCATTTTTAATGAGGTGGCATTAGTCTAACTTTATTATTTTTTCAACTTTTAACTTTCACGCTCTTCATCTCTAGTATTTTTTGGTTTTATTTGACTTAGGCTCACATGTTCTTCAATTTTCTTGACTAGACCTTGTTGGATGACTTATGATAAGCCAAACATGAGGTGGGAATAATATATTTTTACGAAATGAGATGATGTTGAATAGAAAAAAAGGAAAAGTGTTAAGTATAGTTAGGATATGAAGTACACTAGCCCAATGAGCTTTCCAGTTTTACAACTTGGCCCAAGTCTTGGCAAATCCTATTTGAGGACAATTATGTCTTTGTCATGGTATAATAAAACAAAATAACAAAATCTTTATTGTTAAGAGTGTTGTGGGATCTCATCCAATGTTTACCATGTTCACAACTAGTTAAGCAATCATCACGACATGTCTAAGAAAGAAACCTACACATGAGAATATAACACATCAACTAAAATAAAGATTGTGTATGAAGTACCATTTGCGGGTGCACACACAATTTGAAGGTAAGGCATATGAGATGATATACCATAGCAGAGTCATCTGAAATGACTCATGAGTTATGTGAGGCTAGATCCTCATGTATCTAATGGAAGAACTATATAAATAGGCTTGAATAAAAAGAAATAAGTAGGAGAAATCATCCAAGCAGCAACACTGCAACACCACACGAATGAGAGGGTGGCTCTAGAAGTAGTTACCCTGAAAGGGAAACATTGATGAATATTGAGATCTCATCTTTTGCAATAAACCTTTTTTCTTTGGCATCAAGAGCATGTGCATGAATAGATGGACTCCAAACATCAGTATGTCATTACATAATAGATGTTATTTAAACATCATACATACTAAATTTTGTAACAAAATAAATAACATTTAAAAATAATTAAGATAAGGAGTTAAGATTAGTCATTATATTGGTGATAAAGGTTTAGAACCAACTTATTTGTTGAACATCAAAGAGATGTAAAGAATTAAAGATTCTTAACCCATTATTGACATAGTGAGTTAGACTTCAAACCATGAAAAACATTTAAAACTATTATGATCCAAAATTAAGATTAGCCATTGTAGTTTGTGACAAAATGTAGAATAAATCTTTTTATTAAATAATAAAGTGATATAATGAGTTGGATATGTATAAAAAATGACATATTTTTATACTTTCACTTCACATGAATAAATAAATTGTATAATTTTAAACTTTATTAAGATCAATTGAAAAATAATTAATTATTTATATTTTTTTAAATAGTGGAAAAATCTATTATAACTTAGTTGTCAAAGAGGACAACCATTATTAATATTGGTGTTGAACTAGCGGTGGGGACAACCATTATCGATTTCCATATGTGAATGCAAGTTGACTCATCACTGCTATTCAAGGAAAACTGCACCACATGGTGAACAACCATCACTGGCTTCTATATGTGAATGTAAGTTGACTCATCAATGTTATTCAAGGAAAACCACACATGAGATTAGCCACTGGTGGTCCCTGGGTCTTAAGCCTTTAGACAAACGCTTAACCAAACAAAAGTAAAAATAATATTTTATGTTTATGTTTACATTATATTATTTTATAATGATTTATTTTATTTATTATTTAAATAAACGATTAAATTAATGCATTGTTTTAGAAATCACTTTTAATGCAGGTATAATATTGGTCAGAAAGGACTTAACACACCTTGAGACCATATGACGTTGTAACCATAAGCTAAACGATTATTAGGAGATTCACAAAAGTGTTGTTAAAAAAGAAAGTTGTTATGTATTTTAATTTTAAAATTTTTAAAATTTTTAGGAGTTTTTTTTAGTTTCGCTAAAATGGTTGAGGTGAAATTTTGATTTGTGTTATTTAAATTAGTTTTTTGAGTGTATATATAGATTCAGCGCCTTGAAAAACTTTTGGAATATTTCAATCTTGCAGGAGTTATCCATCAAATTTGTGATTTCAATAAATTCCTGCTAAATTTTAGAAAAATTAGACTAAAAAACCCACCAAAAAAACTTCAAACAATCTTAAAAACAATTTAAACTTTTGAATTCATGGGATACCCTACCTCATCATCCAGGGTTTCTTGAAATATTTAAACTTTTGAATTCATCGGATACCCTACCTCATCATCAGGGTTTCTTGAAAAGCATATTAGCTTGAGCCTGAGACAGCCACGTAAGATCTCATAAAAGCTAACCGTTAAGAAAAGCTGGAAAAGATGGCATGGCTCACTATATATGTAACCCATGATGCCCCAATTTCATTGTCTACTTCGTTTTCCTCTGATCTTCTCTTAGGCGTTGGTAGTCTGGTGTGCGATGATTGAATGTGCGGAGCGCTCCAATTTTTCTTTCTGTGTGTGGGTATGCCTGTTTGTTTGTGTTGTATGCCATCATTATTGTTATGGTTATGTGTGGAGTGCGTTTGAAATCAACGTTTGTAAGTGAGAATCAGAGAGAGCGCAAAACAGAGACGGAAAAGTTCTTTAAGAAGAGCAGAGAGGGAAATATCAGAGGGTATTTCTGGGCCGTTGGATCGCTGAACCAAACTGGCCAAGACAATCTCGATTCCTCCTGGTTAGATGGATGAGGTGAGGAGATTTGGATCCGTTTGTTTAAATTTGATTTCATTTCTTAATATCAGCAGCAATTGCCAAACTCGATTTCATTTGTTGATGTAACTTGATTTCATTTCTTAATATCAACAGCAAATGCCATATCTAATCCTCTGGTTTTTGTTTTGGAGGCCTTTTCTATTAAGGATGTTTTATTTATTTATTTATTTTCTGTTTGATGTTTTTCTTTGACAATAAAGAAATAACGTAATTCTCAATCTCCTTTCCAGTTCGCCCCTCTGCGTATTCAGATTTAATTTCAATTGCAATCAGTGAGTAATCAATTGATGTGTAATGGTTCTTTATTTGTTTATTTCTTTCTGCTTTCAGATTATTTGCTAACATATAGAGACAGCTGTGCAACGGGCAGAGTGTGCATCACTGCTATGGAGCGATACTCCTAAGGTAACCTGCTTCCTTGAATTTTTGCTTTCATTATGTACTATTTCGGTATTCTGCACTCCTTTCTGCATATCATTCCTCCAGAGTTACAGATTTTGTAGTTTCTCCCCTGTATTGTCATCTTATGTTTTATCAATACATCTTATGTTTTATCATTCCGAGATTGCAGGGGTTTTTTGTCTACATATTTAGTCAAATAGCGTTCCAGATTTGCTATTGAACAGCCGAACAAAATATAGCAAAGATAAAGACCTTAGAATATGTAAAACACTCTCTCTAATATAAGAATGTTCTGTTTTTTCTACTAAAAAAACACACCTGCAATTCCTTCTCAATATTTTCTTTCCTGTGTTGTTAGAAAAAAAAAAAAACGTGCAATTCCTTCTCAATATCTTCTTTCTTGTGTTGTTACCGTCATTAACATTTATTGTATCAATTTGTTGTGTAAATTATTCTAAATTTCTTCCTAAATCGCCATGAGGATTAGGTTAGCGTGTGATTCTTCAACAAAATCAATCATAATGAAACATAATCTCAAAACTCCCGGCAAACAAACACTTGGGTGCGCTCCATTTTTCGGCGTTTTTACAATCTTCAAACTCTGGTTGATTCTAAACTCAGAAATTGCATTTTGGATATCCTCAAATAAAATTTATTCAGGTAAATTGGAACTGGGTTTATGAGCATTATATGAGCAGGGTTAGCCAAAGTTATACAGAGATTACCTTCTTTCACACTTGGTCCATATTCCTTCAGAAGCCATTTCCTCTATTAAATCATGGAATGTGAAAGAGAAAGAGAAAGAGAAAGCGAAAGCGTAAAGCCAAAATATAAAACGTAGAAAACCAAAACATAGAATCGTAAGAGGATTTTTTAATTTACGAATAAATTAGAGCATTGGTCTGACGTATACAATTTTCTGCTCATCGACATCTTTTCTTTCTACTGCGTTTCTCTACCTGACCGTCTCAATTTTATTTCCGAATCTTTGGCTTCCTCAGCCATGGCTGCATTGCCGTTGTCTACACAATTTTTTCAATGCAAATCTATAACAATATGGTGGAGCCATCGGGGCCAGGAATTGAACTTGAAACCTCTAACTCTCTTAAAACCCAAACCCACACTGGATTCGTCGAAACCACTCCCACTCCATTTTGTTTTCTTAGCTGACGTGTACATGGGTGGAATGGGTGCGTCCGATGTGTTGGTTTATCTTATTAATATTTGCCTGCCAATATTAATGAGCACTGCAAGCCTATTAGTCCTCCTCATCTGGTAAACCCTCGATGTCTAAATTGAATGGAAAACCGCTTGCTCGCTCGGATACTCCCACTGCTGGTTTGCTCGGAATTTGTCACGGGCTGTGGTTAAAGCTTCTGGTGAATTAGGTGTACCCATATAATATAATACTTCGTTTCATTTTAGCTCACGTGTAGCGTGGACTTACGTTGTATGGGTTTGTTAGTTTATTTTTTTTGAAGTGTACAGTGGGACCCGGTTACAATTCACTTGTTCCAACCATGTATAGTTAAGTGTGGAAGGTTTATTATTTTCTCTGACATGAATGGTGGGATCCTGGTCACCACACAGGTGATGGTGGGATCCTGGTCACCACACAGGTGTTAATCCAATGGCTCAGGCATCTTTCAAGATACATGTTCAGACTTCCCGCTAATTTTCAGTGGCAGCTTACAAACTCAAGTTATATTCTTAAAATATAATCTTCTTTTAATCAAATTTACTTTGTATTAATGGTTGCTAATTTGTATTAATCTTCTTTTAATCAGATTTATTTTGTTTTTTGTATTAATGCAATGTAGGTTGTTGGTCTGTTATTTACTTTGTTAGTAGAAAAGTACAATGAGTTAAATTTTTAAGATTTAATTATTTTTTAATCAAATACAAAATAACTAAAATATGAAAAGTCATTATCATTTTATTATTAAAAGTAATTGGAGTTTATTGAAAAATTACATTTATATTAATATATGAGAAATTAATATTAACGATGAAATATATATATATAATTT
>APFE030283231.1:175813-195885 GCA_000404065.3 Pinus taeda | reverse complement strand
GACAAAGGTGATGGAGATGAAACTTGATGATATGTAGACTCGACTCCAAATCTCTAAAAATGCACTTAAGATGATTCGATAACTTTTCTTTTCAATGAAAGTCCTATTTAAGAGAGTTGAGAGAATGCAATCTTTTCAATAAACACAACTTCTCAAAAGACAATCAAAGAAATAAATTCCTTTATCTTTCAACACACGCAAAACAAGACCACTTTCTACTTAACGAAAAAAATCCTTTTCTCTTTCAAAACGTCAAATGCACTCTAAAAGCAAATATTGCAAAGGAGATCGCTAATATTTTCCTATCTAGCGAAAAGCATATAAAACTAATCTAATCAAAGCAAAATCAAAATCTATGCAATTTATGAAAAATCACTCAAAAAGTAAAACAACGGAAATAAATCTATCTTTCCTTAATCAACTTTTAATCTAAGAAGTAAAAAGCTTACTATGATGATTCTTGGGGTGTTTTACTTGGAAACAATCGATCCAAGGATTAGTCGATGCAGAATCATGAACTAATCGAAACAAAACACAATCTTTTTGTTCTTTTATAAAATGAAATTCGCAACTTTAAATGACAAGCATATTGAAATTTTGCAAAAGAGACAACACAAAGGTAGGTTGCTCACGAGGGAAGATTTCGAAACTGACCCGACTCCTAAGAAGATCAACAAAACCAGAGAGATCTAAGGCTTTATGACTTCTAAACCCAAAGTCACTACAGGACCAATTATAAAAACCAAACCCTAAGGCAAAAATCTCAAGGAATCTCACTAAAACTATCAACACTAATGGAAAAAGTATAGGTGAAGATTTCTGACAGTTAACAGAGATTCTGGGCAGAAAAAACTAAGAAAAACAAATTCAAAAGGGAAAAACTGATAAAAAAGGGAAATTTCCTAAATTTTACCAGGGTACGCAGGCAACCTGTTTAACCAGGTGCATGGCCGCTCTGTGTGCACAGATACAGTGCGCACAAGTACGCACTGTGTCTAACTTAGAGGGTGCGTACTTCTTGTAAAACAAAGAAAAGCTAAGATCTAAACTGACCCTAAGCTAAGCCACCCAAAAACAGAGTTAAACAACCAAAAAACAAAAGATATCATACTCTTTTCAGGTCAAAGCATTGACAAGAGGAAAAATCAAACCCAACAATGGATTCCCCAGCGGAGTCGCCAATTTGTCATGTGGAACGAGTTATATTTGCGGACAAATCTAACCTCCCTAGGAGTCTAAGACTCTCTAGTGACAAACAAACCAAACAAGAACAATCCTTCCCTAAACATACATTATTCTATGAGAAACCAAGTGTTTTCCGATCTTACCTTAGGTCCAACGCTTGTTGAAGCAGTCCAGCCTTGCTGATCCAGATGAGCTCCTCCTTCACTTTAAGACCTGCATACACTAACAAAGCAAACGATTACATAACACCTGAATATTTCACAAAACAAAGCATATTCATCACATAGACCAAGGAGTACACGAAATAATTCATTAACAACAAATCATTGAGAAGAATGGACTTATTTGTATTAAGGAAACAAAAAAGGAACCATTACAACCTGAGCCTTGGTGTTGTGCAAGCTCCTCCCGGGGTCCAGCAAGAGATTTCCTCTACTTTGACAAGCTCACCCACTCCCACTATGGCAACAAGGAAGGATAGTGATCTCTCCTCACAAGTCAACAAATGGAAGTCCTAATTCCAGCAGCATTTACCCTATAGAATGTTCAGCTTTCCAACCTCCCCTCCTTTGGCCCAATGCCTGTATTTATAGTATTCTAGAAGAGGTTATTCAGTTCCAACATCAATGGGATACTCCCTCTTTTGGATGGGGTAGCTCCTCTCTTGATGGGATAAGCTCCTCTATCATAGGGGTGCATGAACCATCTGGAGGCGCTCAATACACGTCAAGAACTCTTCTAGAAGGCTCTAGAAGTGACCACAAGTAACTTTTAAAAGATGAAACTTGCGCCTTTTGACCTTTACAGGGGTACGCACCCTAGCTTTAGTATACAGAGCGTATTACTACGCAGGTCTAATGTATATGGAGTGCGTACACGCAGGCAAGGTAGAGAGAACCTGCGTACCCAGAGATAAACATGTTTTCAAGTGACTTTCTCTCTTTTGAAGTTTTGACATGAAGAGCAGAGGTATGGGGCTTGACAAAGAGGACAATATGGCTATTGATGGGGCCATATAACTGCAGATAGTCAAGGTGACAAAATTCAGTGTAACAGGTCCCAACCAATGCATTTTGAATTTTCCTGGAAACTTTACAAACTTACTGTCATAAAGTAGAAGAAGGTATCCTACTTGGAACTTCTTATGCTTAATATGTATGTCATGCCAAGACTTTTCTCTTACTTTTTATACCTACTGATGAAATCATGCAATAAATATGTTTTCCTCCAAAGCAAGCAGTTGTGACATTCTTTCCTCCATTATATTAGGGTCTTCCATATCTGTAGAAGTTGCAATCCTCAAGTAAGGCACAATGTATTCCATAGGCATCACAACTTCTTGCCCATAAACTAACATGCAAGGTGTTTGACCTGTCAAATTTTTACATGTAGTCCTATAAGCCTATAAAACTATTGGAATTCTGAGGTCCCAATCATCTATATTCACATTTCATACCTTAGTAAGTGCATTCTCCAAAATTTTATTAAATTCTTCTATTGTTCCATTGGCCTAAGGGTGATAAGGGGTACTCTTCTAATAATAAACTTGGAATTCCTCAGTTAATGCTTCAATATTCTTATTTAGGAAGTGTGAACCTTGGCCACCATCAAAATCTCTGGAAATCCAAATCTAGACATGTGTTCAAAAATAAACTTCACAAAAGTCTCTATGTTACAGCCCCTTAATGGTTGTGCTTCAGCCAATCTTGTCAGATAATTAGTTATTGTAATTATGTATATTAGTCTTTTCTTACAAACAATATGTCCCAACAATATGCCAAAAGGTACACAAAATATGCACTTCTTTAGGATCAAAGAGATATGATATTGTCTACATGTGTCAAGCACAAGTCTTAAACTTCCTATTTGTTTGCTTAACAATCCAAATACAGTCCAATCATCAAAATATACCTCTAAAAACTTGTGGATGTACTCTTTAAAATTTGTGACCACTACCCTAGAAAATAGTAGGGGGATTTTTCAGTCCAAAAGGCATTATTGTGTATTAATATGAGCCCCATTTTGTAGTAACCTTATGCTAATTTTTAGGTGCAATCCTAATCTAATGATAACATGAGAATCCATTTGTAAATGAATAAGATTCCTGACCTCCTACATTGTCTAGCACTTCATCTGTGAAAGGGAATGGGAAGGTATCATGTAAACATGAATCATTCAACTTTCTCAAATCAACACAGATTCTAATTTCTCCTTGAGTCTTCTTCTCTTGCACTACCATAGGACTCACCCATTCTTATTCGTCTATAGGTTCAATAATTCCTGCTACTATCATCTTATCTAGTTCTACTTTCACTTTCTCATACTTTGGGTTCAACCTGTAAGGTCTTTGCTTGAATAGCTTTGCATCAGGCTTAACTGGAATCTTCATGACTCCTAGATCTCCTATTATACCCTTCATTTCTAAAAACTTATTTGGAAATAGCTCTTAGTATTCATGAAGTAAATCTGTAACTTTACTGACTGTCTCTTCATCCCAGTAGTCTCCTATTGATGCAAATTTGGGTTCCTTCTTTAATCCTATGTTCACCTTCTTCATCCTTAGTGGATTCATTATGTCTGGTATCTCTAACTCAGATCCATTTACTTCACGGTATCCTTCTGATTCTGTTATTTCAATGTTGTGAGGATCTTCTTCTTCATATGCAATGAGGTTATAACATTCCAGTTTATTTTCTATCTACGCAACCCAATCAGGTTGTTATCATGTCAGTGGGGTTACATTTTCAAATATCCTCTTCTTGATTGTATGAAGGGAAAAATCTATGTACATACAGACATCCTCAAAGTTGAATGTTAATATGAATCCATCAACCATGTCTACCCAATTCAAGGTACCGTGTCGAAGCTTTGTTTCTAGGTACTAGTTCTTAGGGATTGTATCTAATTTATGGATGAATCCATGTACCAATAGTTGATGTGGAATCTCCTTCCATGTTGTAATACATAGTTGTATATGCTCCCTAGGATTAGTTTCACCATCATATTTTATCTCCATCTCTGTATTTATCTGTCCAAATTTTATCCACATCAATCTTCGACATTCCTTCCAACCTCCTATATTCTTCTTGTGCGCACCCCACCATCTAGTAGGAGTAGATTTCAAGGCTATATCCAAGGCTGGAAGCCTTTGATTTTATGGGACTTGTTCTCCATAATCATCAAGAAAAGTATTTACATCACCTAAACCATCATAATAATGCATGTTACATACCTAAGATGTCATACAACAAACTGATTTGGTAATCCTTGCACATGGCCTTGTAGATACTTCATGCAGCCTATTATGCTAGTTTTCCAACTCTTCTTCTGAGTCTGAAGTACAAGAACTATCACATTCCCAACTCAACTTGCCCTCTGTAGTAGGGTTAAAAAAATCATGTTCCTTTGTTTTCATTTGGTAGATATAATCTATGTCAGCTGTGCAGTATTCTTCTTTGACTGGTCTGTATATCTTACTCCTTCCGATGGATCCAAGGGAATAATTACTCTCATACGGTTTCCTTCAAATATCATTTGTCTCTTGTTATAGACATATTTGGGCACTGCAACTCCAATCTTATATGTCGATAAACCAAGGGCTCTTTAACCCCTAAAAGTGTTGTTTCATACCCTAAAGGATCATAGTCAACTGATTACATCATTCCCTAGAAGTTCCACCTGAAAAACCACTAAGAACTAGCCAAAACTGGACCATACTGACTGCTCCACTGTGAGGGTGCGATGCATACTGACTCCTACACTAGCCAGGTGTGATTCATACTGAAGAGGCCTTTTGTGGGGTGCGATGAGTGAGAATGGACAAACATCTGAGGCAGTTTGCTAAGTGGATGCTCATGGAATCTTCTAGAAACCTCTCCTACGACACTTGCCTCTCTGAATTCGCCTAGGGATGAGTAAGAGATCAATGAAATCTCCAAGTGGAACCAAGAACTACAAGTGGAATGACACTAATCAAAAACCCAGAGATGACTCACACCCTTACAAACATCTATATATGGATCCCTCATCTGAGAGATTTGGAGGCTGGAATTTTGTAATTTGTAAAGAAGTGTTGATAGTTTGTCTTTGAGAAGGAACATTGTATTGTTGGGTGATCTTGCTTTTCATGAGGTGAAGAGGGCTTTGATGCTGGGAGGATGATGCTAGATCAGGTAGCTGGGTTGTAATTCTCCCTTCTAGTTTAATAAATTTCTTTGAGTTTTCCTCCGTACAATCGTGTACTTGTGAATCTTATTATTTGTGAATGAAATTGTATGTTCAATGTATTTCTGATTCTACATTGTTTATGAATTATAGATCGATATGCTTTGATGGTGTTTTGTCACTTTGCCTCTACAGTTATTCTCTAAGCGAGACAAGTAGGAGAGGAGTTGCAAGCTCTATCAAAGGGGAGAGAAATCAAGCAAGGAGTCAAGTGGAAGATCCAAGTTGGTCCCTTTGCTTCTCTCTTATCTATCATACATAGAGAAAATCGCAAATTTCTTTGATTGTTTGTTTCTAAGATAGCTGCCAATCTTAGTGGGATTGGCAGATCGAAAAGACACTAGTTTTCCCAAAAACATCTCTTCTTCAGATTAGTTATAGCCATATTGTCAAATGTTGAGTCAATTCCAATGAATTCATGATAAGGGTTACTATCATCAACAATCTCTATTACTTTAAAATCAACAGTAGTGCGCACTCCTTCAATATTCAGTGTGACACCTAGTAGTCTTCCTAGAGGGAAGACCTTTTGTTGATTTTCCATCCTTAACTGAACTAGTGACCAATATAGCTTTTTCTTACCCATTAATTCCCATGTCTTCATCGTCAAGACATTAGCATTAGATCCCAGATCCAGAATAATTTGATCCATCCCATATTATCATATTTGGGCACTAAGCCTCATCTCTCTTCCAATTATTTTCTGTCGATGCAAATTATTAACTGCGTACATCTCACTTCACGATGTTTCTTTGGATGCAGAAGAATCTATTAACTCCTAAAGACCTTCTACAACTTTTTGATCCCTTAATAATTTCATATAAGTCTGCAAAAAAGACTATAAAATACCTACTTGATTGGCGGAATCATGGTCTTCTATTAGAGCTCGATCATGTGTCAGAGCTCGAACCTGTGTCAAATCCCGATCCTGTGTTGAAGCTAATGATATGTCGCAGTTAATTTTCTAATTTCGTTGTGCACTAGAGTTCGAGGCTCCAACATCCATAAAAATTAGCTTTGCTTCCATAAATATTTCTTTCTCCTTCTGAATATCAATCGCAATAGATTTCTTAGCAGTCCTTATGACCCATGAAGTTTCAGATTCCTTCTTTTCTTCTGCTTTATCACTACCGATCGCAGCTCCACTTTTAGTGACAATACTAATTTGTGGGTCGTCAACCGTCCTTTTAGCAATCATCATTTGGATATTCTATGTAGGTTGTTGATTCTTTTTTTCTTGCATCTTCGAAATAAGTACAAGACATTACTTAATTATATGGTCAAAGGATTTGCAATACTTGCATGTCGTTGTGGGATTCTGGCAGTCTCGCAAAATTTCCTGGCTGGCCTCAGTTATAGGAAATAATCTGTCCATGTCCTCGACCAGCTCCACCACCTCGACATCTTCCTTGGTAACCACCTTGACCATCATGTTTTCCATTTCCATCATGTCCATATTCTTCTGCTTGCATTCTATAAGTGTCAGCACCACGCTCCATCATTAATTCATAAGCTCGACAATTGTTTTCATCATGTCCTACTGATTTAAAGAATTTGCAATATACATTCTTGGAGTCTATACATATTTCAATAATAAGTAACAGTCCTCTGATCGATGTTGGCCTCTAGTCTTACATATATCGCACCATAGGTTGGATCCTGCATTCAAGGTATTTGATGCTCCACTAGCCATGTAATCTTTGAATATAGGGCAATTTTCTTTAGAATGTCCCTCCGATTTTCACTTCATACACCATACTTATTCTCTAACTTCTTTAATTTTCTTAACATCTTGAAATTGTAGGGTTATGTTCACCATCTGAATCTCGATCTGTTGCATGCATGCATTAGTATCTCCTATAGGAGAAGCTTCCAATTTCATTGCAAGCTCCAGAGCTTCGACTTGAGTTCCTATCTTTTGTTGCATCAATGGTAGTCTGATATGCGGTAGGAACACAACTATAAACTATTCTTGATTTTGTTTTCGAGCTATGTCGAAGCTTACTCGATCCAGTAACACCTTAAATATTTGATCAAAATCCCAAACAGACTCAGTAGGTTTCTGTTTGATCTCTTTCAACTCAATGATGCACTATGATGCATACTTTGGTCTCTTAAACTCTTTTACCAACGCTATTTTAATTTCTACAAATGTTTTGATATGATTACTTGGATACTTCATATAACATGTCAAAGCTCTATCTCGGAATGTCGTAACGAGCTACGGTTTATTTATGTTCTCATCATTAATCCGCTTCATTGTCCATACTGCTTCACATAAAAACCAAAATTGTTCTGAATCTTCTGATCTTGTTCCTTTGAAAATAGGTAGATTGATATCATCAACCATACTTATTCTTGGAGGGGGAGCGGGAGGGGATGGGGGTGGGAGTGGTAGGGGGTGTACAGGGACGACGAAAGCCAAAAACACCCTAGCTATTACTAGATCTAGGCTTCAATGAAATCTTAGGTTGGAAGGGTTAATATTGTGGAGTCACCTGAGGGTTATCAGGGAGGTTTTCTTCTTCACTTCCAAATTCACTCAAAAGCGGTTATAATTAGTCTCTATGAAGTTCTTTGTTTCTTGTCCACGAGATCTCTTTCTAGTATATACTCTATATCTCTTTCTGCTTCCCATTGTTCTGATTTCTTGCTCGGATTTATTCTCTCTTTTTCCAAACATACGTACACTAGCAATTTCATTGGATCCGTAAAACTCTCTTTTCACACAAAAGCATCTTAATCCAAAGTTTCAAATATTTTAAATACTTAACTCGTAGTCCTTTGAAGAATATTCATTCTGCTTCGTTGTAGGACATAGTTGAGTATACTATGAACTCAGTAATGAATCCTCTCAAGTTGTTATCAATCCAGAAGTCGACAACCCTTGAAATCCTATTATCAGTTCTCTTGAGTCACTGTATCAGTTTAGGAGTCCACACCGTAGGTTCATCACCCTTAAAATAGTTCTTTCTTTCGATCAACCTTGATATCCACTCATACAACTCAATAGGAAATGATGTGAAGAAAATCTCATATTGATTTGTGAAAATATACTTTTGTAACCACGCTTTGGATGTCAACTAAGGTTTTTGTTCTCTTGATCTACATCTCACTCTCTTTGCTCTATCCAGAATTTCTTTCTTTCTTTGACAGGTGCCACATCCACATATCCCTCAAATATATCATGGTCCCAGCAATGGAACCATTTTTAGGCTCGATATGGACTGACCCAGGTTTGATCTATACTACGCACCAAAAAAACCCTCAATCATTGGCCCTTCAGGCAATGACCTGTAAGAAAATCCCAATCTTACCCAAAGTGACTATGGGAGGATGCAGAACCAGGTTTCTGTAGCCTTGAGGGTTGTGGAGATGTGGTATTATTGTGTTATTTTACTTTTAACGTTGATAAATCACTTCACCACATTACATTAACCACTTAAAACATATCATATAAACCCATAAATCATTAGTATGTTGAAATGGAGTGCAAATGTAACAAAATGCTACGCTACAATAGATAATAAGAAAATATACACAAGAAGAGACCAATTTTAACATGGTTCACCCCAATGTGGGGCTACATCCACAGGGAATGTTGCTAATAAAATGATTATTTGTACAACAAATAGTTCTTGACCTACGCACTCAGCTACATACTCAAGTCTATGCGCACTCAACTACAGAGCCTTGCCTCTTCTTCCAACTACAAATCACAAGAATTCGACCATAACACAGATCTAGATCATAAGATGATTATGATGATTCTCTTCTTTATTATTTGTCTCTATATATACTATTACATCGAAGGATACATCATTTCAATACCATGGCCCAAATACCATGGACTCCCTAATACAAGGAACTATGGTCCCAAAACCCATTGATCTTTTACATTATTATAAAAATAAGGGGCTTCGTCCTATCTCGAAGCCCTTATACTGCATGGTATATTCAAACTTCTCTGTTGCATTCTCCACTTCGCACTCCGCTACGCGCTCCACTCCACAAAACACAGAGTCTTTGCCAAAAACTAGGCCAAGTTGGGTTGCGCCCAACACAGTAGAAGAAGGCAACAGATAGCATGTAAATATGAGAAATTCTCTTACTATGTTTTAATTTATTTATTTTTGGAAAATGAAAAAAAATATGTAATATTATTTATAGAAAATTATTTACATATGTATAGTATTTATGCGACCAATGTAGCCAAAAATGACGCCTTAATTTTTTGTCCTTAACATTTCTTTTTAAAATACTTTTAATATATGTTCATATTTTATACATTGTCGTAATACCAATTAAGAAATATCAAAATAATAGTGTTGTATGAAGTGTCCTATAAAGATCCATATCTCTGCGTTTGGGAGATATATAATATGTTCCCTCCCCTACCTTCGATTCCCCCTGGTTCATCCTCCACAGATCCCTTTTCCCTTGGGTGCACCCTCATCCTCCCGCACTACTCTCTTTGAACCCTCTCCCCACTCCATCCCTACTCTCTCCAATACAACACTAGTTCCCAGCACCAGGAATCCTACATCCCCCATTCGTCAGGGTGCTTCAGTTCCCCCATCCCTAACCCTAAATCCACCCCGACTACCCGCCTCACTGTCAACCAGAGCTGCAGAAGCTTGCTTAAGGAATATTTGATGACACGTCATTCAGAAAAACCCAAGAGGGGAAGGTGCTTAAAAGTTGTGGATAGAGATTAACCTTACCCTAGGCGGGGACATCCCGATGGGAGAAGTTACAGACACAGTTAAGAAGGTTCTAGTAGGCCGAGTAAGAGGCAGAAATTACTCAGTGGAGCGTCTCAGGCTCTGGATCTCAGAGATTTGGGGTACCCTCCTTAAAGAACTCCCCATTATCATAGTCTTGGCGCGGGTCTAGTTTTCTCTTCGGTTTCATAGGGAAGAGTACACGGATTGGATTCTCTCATGTTTCTGGCACTTTGAGCGTGCTCCAATTCTATTAAAGAGATGGGATCCCTTATTCGACCCAGAACGCAAACAGATGGGAGCACGACCTATATGGGTTCGCCTACTTGGCCTCCCAATGCAATTTTGGACCCCTTCAGTATTCAAGATAATTGGAGACACTCTAGGGACTTATTTAGAACATGACCAGTCCTTTGAAAAAACTAGTATTATGACTATGGCAAGAATCCTTGTCCATTTGGACACCAGGGAGGGGCTGGAGGAGAAAATAACTCTCCACTAGAGGAATTTCTCGCGTCGCCAGAACCTGGACTACGAAGGAGTGCCCTTCTGCTATTGAAGATGCCACGAGGTCAGGCACCTATATAAATATTTTCCTTTACTCTCTTCATCTGCACAGGAGACGGCTAGGGGAGTCAAACACCGTTTGTCAGAAGATTCGAATATGGACAAGCAGCACTCTAGACAAGAACATCCTAAGGAAGCGGATGAAGGCTTGACACTGCAAAAAAATCTTCCAAAGATCCCATCTTTATACCCTCCTCATACTCGATCCAAGTTTGTGAAGGGTGCTGCACCTTCATCGAGTATTGATATTTTTTCTTGCTCCTCTGCATTTCTATTTAATCATGTTCTTACTACACTACATTCTCCTTCATCTCATATTGATGCATTTTTAAGCCCTCAACCTCCCATCGAATGTGGTATTGAGCCTCATCCCCCGATTCTCTCGACCACCCCTCTATCCCTTCCTGCATTCACCCCCCTCCTCTTCCATCCTCCCCTCCCTCTGCATTGGGATCCCATTCCTACAATTTCTAATCTCAACCGTTGCACAAAATCCCCTTTCTTGGTCTAGGTATTCCCCCCCAACCTTTTGAATCTAAACCTATCAGAGGTAGACCTACCAAGATTACAAAAGCCATCAAGACAGCAGTGGCAGATGTGGCACAGGGTCGTCAGACCACCATCGAAAGGGCACTTAGAGCATCCAAGCCACTGGAACATGTTCCCTCGTGATTTGCCTTTCCTTTAACTGCAGGGTTTTAGCCAACCCTAAGAAAAAACTATCTCTTAAGCACCTTCTGAATCGCTCCCCTTGTGACATCTTATTCCTTCAGGAAACCCTCAGCCCCTCCGACATGATCACGAGAACTCTCCTCTCTCTCCTCCCTGGGTAGCACTTCCAAGCCCTAGATGTTGTTGGAAGATCTGGTGGCCTCACATTGGGCATTAACCCTAAATCTGTCAAGGTTATATCCTTTTGGGGAGGCCATGGCTTCCTGGGCATCGATGTTCTTGTTTTTGATCTAGGGAAACATATATGAATCATCAATATTTATGCTCCTAACCAGAACAGACTTGATTTCTAGCATTCCTTTCTGGGTAATCCTATGCTCACCGGCTCCACCATCATGGGATTTGATCTAAATTTCTCCATTGGGAATAAGGAATCCTGGGGCCATCACTCTCAAATTTACCCCCACTCGGACCATATGAGATCCCTCCAAGATCTCCATGGGCTTATTGACATTCCCATGAATAATAAAATGCCCACTTGGCATAATAGACGCATAGGTGATGCTGCACTTGGCAGAAGGCTATTTGATTCTTAATACATAAAGAGATCCTCCGAACCCTCTCCCTATACAGATAATGGGTTGATTCGGGAGGCATATCGGACCATTCTCCCATCTATCATCAAGTGACTGGCCCTTCCAGGAAGCCTCAGGCTCCCTTTAAGTTCAATTCTTCATATTTAAAAGACCCAGACTATGTCAAATTAGTCTCGGATTATTGGAGAGCACAGCCCCCTCTCAGAGATCAGAGAAAAGTTATGGATTTCTATAGGCACTTGAATCAGCTCAAGATGCTAACCATTGATTTGTCCAAAAGGAAAAAAGATCGGGATGATCAGTCCTTAGTGGACATTGAGGGCCAGCTTGCCTCTTTAACAAAAATGAAAATGGGCTTGCATTTCTATCTAATGATGCTAAGATCTGTCTTGTGGACTTGGAATCTAAGAAATCTAAGATCCTTATGGATAGGGAAGAGTTATGAAGGCTCAGAAGCAGAGCTATTTGGATGCAAGCAAGGGATGACAATACAAATTTTTTTCATAATTTCGCAAATGGAAGGAAAGCTAATAACATTATCTGGCAGATGCCCATGGAACAAGAGGGTCTTGCCACCTCACATCCTCTGCTAGCTCATCTTGGTACTACTAATTTCAAGAGACTCTACAAAGCACCATCTGCCCCCTCTCTGTCGAAATCATCAATCTCGTTGGTCACTTCCCTAGATATTTGGATCCAGAGGGCATAGATGATCTCATCAGGCCTGTCTCCATGGGGGAACTTGAAAGTACTTTAAAATGGTTTAAGAGAGACAAAATCCCAGGCCCGGATGGCTGCCCTGTGGAATTTTATATTGTCCTCCTGGAGATTGTTAGTCCGGACCTACTTGCAGTAATTTAAGAGATTCGGACTCTTGGCCGTATATATGCCCCTATCAACTCCACCTTCATCGCCCTGATTCCAAAATTAGACTCCCACTCCTCTTTTAATGACTTTCACCCTATTTCTCTCTACAATTGCCTTTACAAAATCATAGCCAAGATCATTGCCAACCGCATCAAACCAATCCTATCAGAACACATCTCTCAAGAATAGTTCGCATTCCTTCAAAACTGACGTATGCATGAAGCCATCAGATCAGCCCAAGAAGCCCTCCACTCTATCAAATATAACAAGCTCAAAGGGATGGCTCTCAAAATTGATTTAACAAAATCTTTTGATAAAGTAAGCTGGTTATACATCCGAATGATTGTCACTCACCTCGGCTTCCAACTGGGCTTCATTAATTGGATTATGGGCTGCATTACATTTGTATCATTTGCAATTCTCATCAATGGGTCTACCTCTCACCCCTTCTAGGTGCAAAGGGGAATAAGACAAGGTTGTCCACTATCCCCTCTTCTATTTATTCTAGTTATGGAAGGTCTAAGCAAACTGATTGACTTAGAGAAGAGAACTAGAAGCCTCAGCGGATTGAAGATCACTGATCATTACACATTGACACATCTCCTCCTTTTGGAAGATATTCTTATCTTCCTTAATGGGAGTGTACAAGACATCACCACCTTAAAACAGACATTAAATCTCTTCAGTATTGCTATAGGTATGGAAATCAACCGGGAGAAATCTACTATATCCTTTTCTGAATGCTCAAATCAGGAAATACAACTCTCATTACGAAATTTCCCTTTTCAGGTTTTAGACCTGCAGGCAGGTCTGAAGTACCTTAGTTTTAGACTCAAAGCAGATGGTTACAAACTTGTTGATTGGACTTGGCTGATCACAAAGGTGGAGAAAAGAATCAACATCTGGTGTCATCGCTTCCTATCCAGGGCGGGAAGATTGATTCTTATCAAACCAATCCTTGAAGCTACCCCTGTTTTTTGGATGGAATTGACATGGATTTCCATCAGAATTCTCAACAGAATACAAAAATTCTACAGCCATTTCCTATGGAAGGGTTGAAAGGAGGGGAAGCATTTCGCCTGGGTTAAATGGAGAAAAATTGCAATTCCCAAAAAATGGGGTGATTGGGGACTCAAACATCTTCCCACATTCACTTAATTGCTGGCTGCAAAACAAGGGTGGTCTCTCCTTAAACACAAGAGTCTTTAGACAGAGGTTATCTACCACAAATATATTTGGCCCAGCTCAATTCTATATTGGATAAGGCACCCCACTTGGAGCAGAAAAGGAATCTCTGTTATTTGGAGAACCACACTTAATACATTGCCCATCATTAAAGATGGACTCATCCTGAAAATCAGAAATGGTGCAGCCGTGAGAATTGGGATCGAACCCTAGATTAGCAGTCAGAATGCTTATCAACTCCCAATGGAGTTTATCACTTTTTAAAACAATATTGGCATGCTATACATTTTGCAAATTGGTGATCAGAGAAACACATCCTTCTTGTCACAAGCTTGGCACTCTGGGATCGAGTGGAATATCCCGATTCAATGGGATGAATCGTGGAAAAATTACATACAATCGATGATTGAGTCCCATGTTCGATTAATTGAAGACGAGGATGAGCTAATTTGGGGTCATTCCAAAAAGGGTTTATACTCCTCCAAGCAGGGATACGACATCATTCAAGCTCATACAAAACTGGAAAGACTAAAAGGTTGGTGGACTCATCTCTGGAATTGAAATCTCCCCCATGTACAACACTCTTGATGTGGAACATCCTCCAGGATAAAGCACCTACAGAAACTGTTCTTAGAAAAAGAGCCTACACAGGACCCTCATAGTGCGTCCTCTATCATAAGGAGGAGGAATCGAATGTACATTTATTCCTCACTTGCCCCACAACTAAGATGCTCTGGTCGCAGGTCTTGCTATCTCTCAACATTAATCAAATTTGGCATGGTGAAGATATCCTCAGTGCCTGGGATAATTGGTGGGGTGGTGAAAATGACCCAAAATTAAGGAACTTACCACTCCTGGTCTCTTGGCATATTTGGTTGGGACGCAACTGTATTATTTTCCGAGACAAGCCTATCAACTAAGACCCGATCCCACCTAACATTGTTTCGGGGTATGAGGAAATACTTGCTAAAGAAACCATCAGCAGACCTAGAAAATTAAATCATGAATTAATTGACAAAGCTCGGCCCTGGGCATACTTTGATGGGGCAGCACAAGCCCAGGGCTATGGGGGTGGCATAATTTTCCATCTATCAGACACACACTTTTTCTAGATTAGCATGGGCTTGGGAAAAGGCACAAAAACTTTGCAGAGATTATCTCTCTTCGCCACTTGATTTATTTTTCTATCCTCAAATAGTGCAGACATATTCAATTTCAAATATTTGGGGATTCCAAAAATGTTATAAATTGGTTTAATGATGCAGCTACATGCCATGCATTTTCTCTAAGAATCATAATGGATGAAATTGTTTTTTTCAAAACATATTTTGACCATATCTCATGCTCTCATATCTACAAGGAGCGCAATGAAAGTGTGGACAAGCTTTTGAAAGAGGCAATGAATCGTCCTCGAGGAGAATGGCTAATCACTGAACATACATTAGAAAGAACCTATCATTTCTTTCACAGGCCATATATAGAACATGAACTTCGGAGGGGGAACCCCTAGCTTCACAGCAGTTTTTTGATTATAAATTCTAGTTTTGTAAATATTGTAATTAATACTTTTGAGTTCTGAACAGTTATCACCTTTGGTGACATTTTGATATGTAATAACTATAGCTAAATAGTACACCGTACTGGGTCTACTCGCTACCTATTTTGAACTTCTAACAGTTGACAAAGGTCATAATTTGCATATGCTTAAGGGCATCTACAACATGTAATTTCAGCAATTAGTGAAATTACGATATTTTCTCCCCGGGAAAAAAATTATAAAACTAATCACAAAGTTTAAAATATAGAGGAAATAAGATCATTTCATTCATAGTAGGGCATAATGAGAGAAAAACATGTAAACTAATTTGAAGAAAAACTAATTTTACTACAGCCAAAGGTTGAGAAAATGTTATGAGAATTCACCATCCTTTTGTTCAAAGAGCTTCGTCGTATTTTCATCCATTAGGGAGCTTGTGTCCCTTGGCATGTGTTCCTTCCAGATGGAAACCATGATCAGGGACTATGAGGATGGTTCTTTTACTTTTTCAACCTCGTTAAAAAATGAAATAGAGTTCCAGGAGGATAGTTCTTTCCTGTGTCAACCTCATAAAAAAATGAAACATGCTATATGAGGATGGTTCTTTTCCTGTGTCAACCTCATTAAAAAATGAAACAGGTTATACAAGCATAGTTCTTTTCCTATGTTAAGCTTGTTAAAAAATGAAACAACACCCTTGAGGATAGTTCTTTTACTATGTCAACCTCGTTAAAAAATGAGATAGGTCTCTTGAGGATAGTTCTTTTACGGTGTCAACCTTGTTAAAAAATGAAACAAATCCTCCCCTATTTGAGTTGAGTCTTTAACTAGATCTTGTAAATGTTAAGTCGAATCTTTCATCTGATCTCGTCAACAATGTAAGGCCCTATCCTAGGGTCTTCTAATAGATCTATTTTCTCTGGAAATTAAATACAATAAAAGGCAATAATTTACTTTCTTACAAGACATTTAAACAATGGTAATTTTATCCTTTCTTACAAGACATCTAAACAATGATGATTTACCATTTACATTTTAATCCTTATAGCTTATAGTGAACATTTCATTTCAATAATTTATAGATAGATGAATACCTGTACTGGTGACCGGTGGAAATGCCCTTGCGCTATTGCTCCTGCTGAAATGATCCTCTCAACTACCGACTAGATTTACCTCCCAGACAACTAGGAAATAATTCCTAGCCCAGGAAACCTCCACAGGTTCCCTAGCCCTCTAAGCCCAAGTCCAATGAGATTTAATGTGTCCAAGATGAATAATCCAGACCAAGATAAAAAATACTTCCTTCCTCCTCTCTCTCCAAAAATTTCTCAAAATCATAGCCAACCCCCAAAATCAAAAGCAAGACCCAACATCCCTCTTTCTCCCTTCCTCCTTCCCCTTTTATGCCCTTCCTCTCTTCTCCCCCTCAACCACCTTTCATTAATGTCATTAACTTCTCCTTCATCCTTACAGTTGACTTATCTTCTCCTATCTTCTCCCAAGTAAATCTGAGAGTACATTTGGAAATGTTATATGAATATAAAATTGGGAAATTAATGGGAGAGGACCATGTCTTCTCCCAAGTAAATCTGAGAGTACATTTGGGAATGTGAGATGAATATATATATTTGTAATTAAATGGAGAGGACTATGTCTTACTAATTACATTCTAATCCTTACAACTTATAGTGAACATTTAATTTCAATAGTTTACATGAGCAATCTATGCATAGAGGAATACTTGTATTGATGGTCGGTGGAGATGCCCTTGAGCTGTTGCTCCTACTGAAACGCTCCTCTCAGCTACCGACTGGATTTACCTCCTAGCCAACTAGGAAATAATTCCTAGCCCAAGAAACCTCCACAGGTTCCCTAGCCCTCCGAGCTCAAGTCCAACGAGATGTAGTGTGTCCAAGATGAATAATCCAGACCAAGATAAACAATACTTCCTTCCTCCTCTCTCTCCAACAATTTCTCAAAATCACAGCCAACCCCCAAAATCAAAAGCAAGACCCAACATCCCCCTTTCTCCCTTCCTCCTTCCCCTTTTATGCCCCTTCCTCTCTTCTCCCCCTCAAGCACCTCCCATTAATGTCATTAACTTCTCTTTCATCCTTACAGTTGACTTCTCTTCTCCCAAATAAATATGCGAGTACATTTGGAAATGTGATATGAATATAAAATTGGGAAATTAATGGGAGAGGACCATGTCTTCTCCCAAGTAAATCTAAAAGTACATTTTGGAATGTGAGATGAATATATATAATGGTAATTAAATGGAGAGGACCATGTCTTCTCCCAAGTAAATCTTAGAGTACATTTGGGAATGCGAGATGAATAAATATATAATTTAAAATAATGGAAGGAGACCATATCCTACCCAAGATTCAATTTGAGAAGACAAGTTAGGAATTTGAATAATAGAAATAATGATCCAGGTGGATATTGGTGGCCACCCGCTAATTCCACGTGGATCCCCTCTAGTGTTTCTTTCAGTTCTTTCAGTTTCCTTAATTATAGCACAGTTTACTATTTTTAGCAGTTTTTCGGGTCCTAAACTTCTGGAGCCGTTTTGAGGCCCTAAACGACGTTTTTTGGGAAATCTACCGCCAGGGATTTTCTATTTAAAAATCGTCTTTTCCATCATAGTCCTCAGAGAGATGTTTCCAGCGGGCTATCATGCACGTCAAACGGAGATAAGACGACCAATTCGCGACCCCGGGAAGTTGATGTACCAACTTACCCAAAAAACGGAGCCCACAATTTGGCGTTTCATCTTCCAAGGTTAGGTTTTGGAATGTGAAGGGTTTTTCCATTGTTTCTCAACAATAAATAGGCCTTCGAGCCTCATTGTAACACAGTTCAGAGGCATGTAGCCACACATCTCTTCTCAGGGATAAGCTACCATCGCCCTAGCTGGTTTATTTCTATTTCCGGTTGTAAGCATATTTCAGTATTTTCCATTAATGAAATGAAGTATTATTTCCGCTGCATCTTTGTGTATATGGTTATCTCTGTATTTTATTGCGTTCCTGTTTAAATATGGATCAGTGGTATCCGAGCGGTCTGCTTTTCTCTGTTTTTCTTTGCATGTCCCCAACGAGGTCGAGATATAAGGAGTTAGGGCTTGAACTGGTCGAACCTTTGCAAGACTAGCCTCGCAAATCTCGACGACCTCCCATGGCAGATGAGAAGAAAGACGAGGGGGCAGGAGATCCTATCAAAATCTTGCTCGAAGAAGCAATCGAGCGGCAGAGGAACGCGATGATGGATAAATTTGCGCAGATCCTTCAACGACTACCCAGAAGTGACGCATCAACTTCCAACAGCTACTCTGGAAACGCCACACTCTTTAAGGTACAAGTTAATTTTGAAATCCCCATATTCGAGGGTCAGATAGACGCAGATGCCGTAGATAAATGGTTAAATCTGCTAGAAGGATATTTTTCTGTTCATGAATTTTCAAGTCGAGAAAAGATTGTTTTCGCTTTTCTCAAAGCAGCCCCCCATGTCAAGGACTAGTGGGAAACCTACTGCGAGCGGAAGGATGAAACTGCAGGCTCACTATTTTCAGCCGCACCCACCTGGAATTCATTCCGAGATGCCATTAAGGAGCAATACTACCCTGTTGGAAGCTATGAGGATGAATACACAAAGTGTACCACGCTGCGGCAGGGAAGGGATCAAGATGTGCCGGAGTTCACCAATCTTTTCCATACCCTTCGCACGAAGTTGGGTATCAAGGATTCGGAGCAGCATTTGATACTCAAATACCGCGGCTGCCTACACAAGTACATCCAGGAAGAAATTGAATTCCTGAACATCTCCTCTCTCGGCATAGCATACCGATATGCCGTCAAGATCGAGCAGAAGTTTAAACAAAAGAAGCGAGACTTTGGATCTGCGAATCCAGGGCAAGGGAAAGGTGCCCCGAAATCACAGAACAAAGGACAAAGCCAAGGCGGGGCAACCCAAGACAACCCGCCAAAGCTACAAGAAAAGAACAGTGTTGCAAAGCCAAAAAAGGACACGAGAAAATGGTGTGAGTTCCATAAGAGCTCCACTCACAACACAAGTGAGTGTCGGGCGAAGCAGTCACTGGTGGCTGAGCTAAAGGTTTCAGAATCGGAGGCAGGTTCTGACTCTGAGTCAGAACCCGACAAGGGGAATGACAAAGGGAAGCAGATCATTGATGTGGATCCCAATGCCATTGTTGCTATTGCTAAGATCCAGAAAAATGAACCTGAAGATCTAGAGCAGGAGGAGCATCTCTTCCACTCCCAGATGTGGGTAAGGGGCTCCCCGCTACAGTTCATTATCGATAGCGGGAGCCAAAAGAACCTCATTTCGGCAGAGGTCGTGAAGCGGTTGGGCTTACCAACCACGGCACATCCACAACCATACACCATCGGGTGGCTACACCAAGGATGGGATCTTCGCGTAAGCCAACAGTGTCGCCTTCCATACAACATCAAGCCCTTCACAGATGAGGTATTGTGTGACATTGCTCCCCTT